>JAFFZH010011694.1:0-66416 GCA_018420115.1 Euura saliciscinereae
TCTCTCTCTCTCTCTCTCTCTGAATTCAATACGATATAACACGTATACAAAAACATTAATTAAACGTTCGATAATTTGAACCGAAGTAAAAAATATTTGCACAATGGTCGATTTAATTCTTATAGTATCAAATTATCGATCTTATATTTAATGTAAACATTGGATTCTATTGATACAATGTAAAACGGAAATCCCCGAATCGCTTCATAATTGACGTATCAATAGTCCATGAATTAATTCGCAATTCATTTGAATTAGTGAAAATTACCTGAATTCAGGGAATCGATTGACTTACCTCGGTTGAATCAAATTGAATCAAATTGAATTGAAGTTGAATTGAAGTTGAATTGAAGTTGAATTGAAATTGAATTGAAGAATGAATGAGGAATTGAAAAAATTACGTTGAATGAAATGAATTATTCTGAATTATTTCAACCCTATTTCATCCTCCGCCTCAACAAGATTTTCACCCGCGACTGTGACGAATAAAAAATCTAGTCATTCAATTTAACAAAAAATAAACGTCTCTATAATAAAGGAAATCCCCAAATAAATAAATCAATTAATCAATTGATATTCAATAGAAAAATAGACTGGATTTCTTTTCAAATTTTCATTGTTTACAATGTATCACATGGCTACAATGTGTTCATTTAAATTTTATTCCATACAATGTTATATTACTTCTTTTTCTCCGGTAAACAATAATAATGATGAGTGATAATATTCGTCTAGGTATTTCTTGAACATTTATCTTCGGAGCAATTGGTGGACGTGACTCTTTCCTGCCAGGGTCAGTTCATAAAAGCTCATCGGATGATATTGTCGGCATGCAGTCCGTATTTCCAGGTATTTGTCTCTCTAAAGTCTGACTCGATCTGATTTGTTAGATTTTTTACAAGGTCTATTTAATTTTTTAGGAACTGTTCAAGCATCACACGACTAAACATCCGATCGTCATTCTTAACGGTATTAAATACGAGGATCTTCAGATGATGATCAGATTCATGTATCACGGAGAGATCAGAGTCCAAGAAGCACAATTGGACGATCTTCTCGCCGCTGCGGAGACTCTGCAGGTCAAAGGTCTCAGCAATGTCAGAACAAAGTATGAAAAGGGCGAAATACAGAGTATCGACAAGAACCCTGTGACCCTGCCGGCTAAGGGCGCAGTCAAAGAGGCAAAGACAGTCAAGTCTGCGACTTGTGCGGAGAAAATTAAACCCCCCTCACTCGATGCACCTCGTGTTCGTAAACGGCGGAAGATGTCTCATACCGTTGTGAGTTTTTTCACCGTTGGATGTTTGATAGAGATTCCATTTTTCACGCGTCAGCTTCCTTACAGAATGAATTGGCCAAGGAAACGGTATTCACAAGCAATGGAACGGTCTGCTTGGAGCCTGAGCCACCCGTTGTACTAACTGACCCGGAAGAGATGGTGAATTAATTTACTAGAATCTCGAGTCCATGAATTTTACATTCTTCTATAAACCAATGTACATCGATTTTCAGATAAAAGTCGAACCTCCTGACATCAAAGACATTTATAACGAGGATGAAACTGAGCTTCCAGCTTCTAGCGAGGTGAATTGCTAGATCTGTCTGCGTTATAATTGCATCGAGGGAAACTATAATCAATCAATTCGTCAATTTTCAGACGAAAACTTTGAGGATAAAAGCCAAGGGAAAGTCGGCGATGCAAAAGGACATTTTAGTAACTGAGAAGACGAGGGTGCCTGCAAAAATTCCACGACCACCGAACGCTTTTATGATATTTGCTAACGAGTGGAGACGGCAAATGGCCTTTGAGCATCCGAGTGAGTCGAAGCGTTTTTGAAGAGAGTAAAAACCCGGATGTGATATCGAAAATTTCCTCACAGATGAAAGCAACAAGGAAATATCGGTGAGACTGGGAGCGAGGTGGAAGGGCCTGAGCATCGATGCCAAAGAAGAGTACTATACCTCAGCTAAAAAAGCGGACGAAGAACACAAGCGTAAATATCCTGGCTATTATTACAGTCCCAAAGAAGCTCGTCTGAGGAAAAACTTGAAACAGGATTTAATGGTCGCCAGATGTTTGCCGAACAATATTCGGGTAAGATGATCGATCGCTGCCCAAAGTTATTCAGCTTTTGGTACGAAACACAGAAAATAAACGTTCCATACATTTTTTATGACTCAGGACGTCGACGCGCTGCGTCTTGTAAAGGTATTCATGAACGTGGACGAGCGCCAGGGAGAAAACATGGTCCTCGTGTCGCCAAAAGGCGAGGAAGGATCTGTGGAGGAAGTGAAGGATGAAGAAGGCAAGAAGGAAGCGGACGATCCACTGAAGACTGAAATACTGATTGAGAAAAATAAATCGGACGCCGATAACGTTTTTCTCTAACTTCATTAACGACCTAATCGTAACTTCGGGTTATTTTTCTTACTCATTCAATACGTATTTGGAATCTAATCATTTGCAAAAAAATTGTGACTGATAACAAAGCTGAAAGATTTTTTCTCGTAAGAGTGCAAACGAAACGTACTACTAGCTAGCTAGTAACATTCAATTATAATTGTCAAGTTATTCGATTACATAACATCATCCCGGATATCCTGGAGTTGTGGGATGTTCGGGGTTCGAATAAATCATTACGAATTATACGAATAGATATCGTCTACATTCATTTTACAACTAAGCTACGAATTGCATTTTTATGGGGACGAAAGCAAGAATACTATTAAAATTATCAGCTTCTCGCGATTCGTTCTCTTGTAGTTTATCTTGGATTACTGAGTTAACGATTTGGGAACGGCAGGAGAATGATAAATGTCGTTTCATCATCCAATATATTACATTTATTATATCAAAGCACGTAATATCATGATTCATGACATCAGGCTTTCAGTAGAATTCATATTCTACAAAGAGAAAAAAAATTTACATTACTGAATACATTATACATACGTTTAAGTATGTATGAAAATACAATTATTATGAACGACTTACTCATATAAACGATTAAGACTATGACGATGACCAGCTTTTTAACAAAAATGTGCAAATTCGAGAGATAACTTTACCGTAACATAGTTCCACAAATGATAGATTGATTATCTTATTGTGGAAATTCGAATGTCGAATGAGATTGAAAATTGTTGAATTTAGGCAACTTAACATGGATTTGATGTTATAATAAGCCTTGAAATTCGTGCGTATGTACAGCCGAAATTAAATGTTATTAAAATGAAAATCGTGAGAGTAAAGCGATATTGACCTCTGCTAAAAGTGACGCGTAAAATGACCGGGAATATTTACATTTACATACCGACTAAATCTAAGAAATACTTTTATTCGTGAACAAGTAAGGATAATTCCCTTGAGAAAGGAAACAAATTCTAAAAATGCTATATCTTAAGTTTAAACCTACAACATTTAAGTTTGAATAATAACTAACTGCATATTGTGTGTTTCCAGCTTCGTCCACCACTGCATCTTTTCTTTTGACAACCGATTACCATATTCTAAGCGTTAATTAACGTGCGGGATGTATAAAATTGTAATCAAGATTTCAAGTCGGAAGCCAACAATAGTTGTGCATGTGCAATAGCGAAGTTGTGGTCTAAACATAACAAAGTACTTTTGTACACGGTACCGAAAGACCGAGCTTGTTTATCTCAATGTTACATCACTTATAATACTTTTGAGATAAATAAACTAGTTTTTTTCTTTTTGTTTCAACACGCTGCAAAGTGATCAACGAAGAAAGCTCGAAAGATTTTCTTCGTGTGTATATCTGTATAAATATTACAAAAATAATAATAATTGTAATACTAATAATAATATCGATTGATTAATATTTTTTCTTCTCGTACTCTGAAGAAGATGAATCATTCTCTTTATTACTGTACGTCGTATGACTAGACACCATAATAATATTGTTAAGTTTATCATGCATCATTATTTGGTCTTTGAAATAATTCTAGTTGAGTTTATGCGTAATTATTATTATTATACCTTAAAACAAACAAACAAAAAAAAAGGTATTGCGAAAATTAAATCGTTAATTTTAGTAATTAAATCACTGTCTTAGATTTTCTTACAAAAACGAGTATTTTCTTTTCGTGTTATTAATTGATTTACAAATGGACAAGATTATATCTACAAAATGAATTAACAGAAAAAGATAATCAGAGATTGAGAATTTGTTCGTTATCTATCAGCATGACAATTGTACTTTCTTTTTCTTTTTTCTTTTCAAATATTAGTTATAGAATTTGAACGGATCTTTTATCCTCTCAATTCTTGTATTCGACAGAAGATTGTGACACGCAATCCTTAAGCCAGGGGCTTTTGATTTAAGGCTACAACTTCCATACCGTATCGATATTTCAAATTCAAAGTTGATCAATTTATAAACTACGTTAGTGTGAATTCATATTGCTCCTAATCGTATCAGATTTTACATCCTCGTCGTCGGTATAGCTAAATTATACCTCACCTATATCTCATGTATAATTACACAAAGACGATAATGCTTTTTTTGTTTCGTTTTTTTTCCGCAATTCGGGGCCTTACGACTACAAAACTCGCACACCGAGGCTTCAGGTCTTGTTACAGGCAAGCTGAGTGAATAACGAGATCAAATATCAGATATTACCTATTAAGTGAATAAATCTAATTAACAATTCGCGTACACTCGATATTTCAGTGTCAAAATCGAAGTACATTATAAGCAAAATATTATAATGGCATACAAAAAAGCAGCTCGTCTATAACAATTTCAATATCACGAATGACGGATGTAGTAAACAGCAATAATCAATCGCGTACAGTTACAGTGAGAGATTTAATTAGACCGTTACCGGAGGCCTGTACTCTTTGTTGACGACATAAAACTTGTGCTTTTTCCCAAACAATCCCCAAATAACGGCAACGTTTTCGATTAAGATGTTGAAAGGTATGGTCGACAAGGCTCCGCAAATGCACAGCATGAATCTAGTGACGCCAAAACGGTATAACGAGAACGATTTAACCACTCCAAAGACGTACATGTAGATATTAACCGCGCCTATGAAAGCGCAGAGGAAGTCTATGACCGGAGGACACGGGATCGGGCACAAACCCGCTAGTATCACGTTCGAGGTGGAGAGAGGCATCGTTACCCAAGAGTAACAAGATATTCCGAGCAGTATCTTCTTCTTTATGGGTATCGCCTTTGAGTGAACCACCAGGAGGATACCCTGGAGCCACCGTTTCCTCTGCTGGACGAAATCCCACAGCGAGAAGGGGGACTTCTCCCACATCTCACCCTCCACGAAGTTGAATGTGAATCCTTGCGTGAACGCCTTCATGGCGAAGAAACAATCTTCGGCGACGGAACCGTCCAAGCCATTGTCAAACGATACCTGCTTCTCTGCGCCCACCTGGGGGAATGCCAATCATGGGATTATGCTCGCACAAACACAGCGATTATCTCAAATCAGGGTAGCCTTATCGAATTGATTACACGAGATATGATCGGCAAATATTAACTTCAACTTTCCGATACAGTTATCCGTTGCCAAGTTTACAAGAGGCAAATAGCCTGATCCAAGAGTAAATAGAAAGGGCTTTCACACATTTTCTCACCTGCGTCACGACGTAGGAACCTTTCATACTGAACAGAGGCTTGTGGAACATGTAGAATTGGAGTCTGAGTTTCCCCATATCGTCCGCGACCCTGAAGCTGTCCGCAAGGGTGGTGATCCAGTTGACCACATCCTCGTTGGCGTAGGTGATCAGCCCTTGTCCGAACTGGTGTTTACCATCCAGCACAAAATTGAGTATCCCTCGAACGGAGTTTTCCGTCAGGAGAGTTTCCTCGTCCAGATGAACGATCCAGTCATGGTCAGCCAGTTCGTTGACAGAGTTTTCCAGACAGTACTGAAGCGCCCTGGCCTTGAAGAGGGCGCCGCTGGAGGTGCGATAATTTGCCGGTATCACGAGCTCCCTGACCCTGCGGTGAGGGGCGAGTCCGATGGGCTTGTCACTGACGACTTCTATCTGAAAATTCTCCAGCCCAGCTTCCGTGCATTTGTTCATGTTACGATTGACGTTGGTTTTGACGAGATGGGGATAATCCCCTCTGGTCACGACCCTTATGCATATGAATGGAGCCAGCAGCGGCGATCCTTTCAGCACAACTTTGTCAGGGAAGGCGTTGTACATAGTTAAACCGACGAAGTTGAACAACACCTGGGGGAACGAGAGGAACGTGAGGACTCTGAGACAGTAGAGAATCAGGGCTCCGACGAAGCCATAATCCCCCCATGGATCCAGGTTCAACTGGTTCTCCGAATTCCATCGTAGCCCTCCGGACACCAGACCGAACACCACGACCACTAGGGCCAGCAGAGTACAGTGAAGGACATGCTTGGTATTGCTGCTCAGCATTATTCCTAGAAACGAGTAGGGTAAACGGTCTATCAAATTTACGATTCTAAAAACATTTTGCGATAAGACGTTATCGTCGATGATACCGGACTAATTATATTTCAATTAATTTGAACCACCCAGGGGGAATTTTTGTTGCGTGAAACGACAGTTGATTATGATAAGGAAAGGATAAGAAAAAAAACTATTTGATTCACATAATTGATTCGTTTCTATCGTTACACAACGATAGAATGGTTATAAAATTTAGGGAAAAAATATTAAATATTTCTCGGGAAGTGGTAATACCCGTTTTACTCACCTCTTTATTGTTGTTTTTCCAGATATTATTAACGGTGTGACTATTGTAGCACCTCGAACATCTCATAGCCTGCCAAAGTGTTTATTTGACTCTTGAAAAATGTTCGTTCAAGAATGTTCAGAATTCGCCGGTAATAGTTTCTGAGAAACTGAGCGCGCTGTCCTTCGTTTCACTTTCCTTATCACAAGGAAATGAGAACGAAACTGAACGGAGGTAGATAACCGAACGTCGACGGGTTTCGTAGTTTGTGGTTAAAACTTGACTCAGTTAAAAGACGCTAGTCACTCGCTCGGCTTGCGTTTCATTCTCCGAAATAACTACATCACACTTGTCAAACCCGTCTAACATACACATTTTCAAACTCTACATACTTTTTTACTTGTTGCTCTGAACGCAAGGAAAACGATAAACAAAAAACAACCGAGAATCGGCCCTCGCGAAATAAGTCGCACGCGAGTTTAGGTTCAGAGACGAAAATTCTCTGGCGGTAGACAGAGTCGTGAGGCCTGGGCCGCCCCCTTCGTCGATGAGCCTTGTTTGTACAGCAGCCAATCAGGACGCGAGATTCTCTCAAACGATGATGAAACATCGGATTCCAATTCGCTACATTACATTTTCTTCGTTACTTTTTTTTTCATAGTGTCATTTGCATCGTTGAGAATAAATGAGTGAGATTGATATTGAAAGGCGATAATCGAGACAGTTATTTATCACGTCCGTATCAAGGACGATAAGTCATAACGGAAAATACATCCATTTCCATTTCAGCATGAGGCTACTCCCACACAAATTTATTATCGCGCGTTCTATTTTTAAATCGTGTGTAGGTTTGGCCCGATGGCGCACTGGCATTGCAATACCAGTAGAATTCATGTTTCGACATTGACCTAGAACCCGACTCGACCTTTGGTAGTTCACCGAAATAAAGTGATTGAATTCTTATGGGCTTTGACAATTTTTCGAATGTATTATACAACGCTTTTAATTTTGTCACTTAGAATATAATTCGATGCAGGAAGCTGGAATAAATGATTTTCCGAATACAATAATAGTTTTTTCCTTTATTACGAACTACAATTACAATCAATCATGTTGAGCGTGTCTCTTTGCGAAGACAGTGATATCGTTAGGTGGCCAGACCTTGCACATTGCTCGGCCTCGTAAAAGCCCCTGTGGAACCGGACCGTACATACGTGAATCTGAAGAATTGTTTCTGTTATCGCCTTCGAGCCACACGTGACCGACTGGTACCTGACCGAGGAGAAATCAAATGAATATGGATACTCGATTCCTATCTGTATTCTTAGAGATTTCTAAGAACGCAGGATAAGAATAAGGGCCCAATTATTGCCAAAATTTCGCGAGAAAATATTCCTCTGTTATAAATTCAATTTGAGGAGCGTTTTGGATTTATTTATTAAAAGGTGCCGAATTTTTCAATTTTACGATCAACGAACAACGTCAATCATCCATACATGCAAGAACCGTAGCTAGATGGATATACAGAGTCAGTTTTTCCGGGTCTGGATGAGGGAGGGGCTTATCACTGCTGATGCTCCGCCCATCAAGCCGTCGATACTCAGTCTCGTCTGGTAAGCCCCTCCCTCATCCGGATCCGGAGAAAACTCACCTTGTATAGACACGTGTGTACATAGAATGAATATCACGTGTTTTCCAAAAAAATGAGAATTACTCCAAGAATTATTTCGACACATCGATACATCGGGTTCATTATAATAAAAAAAATGCTGCTGTGGACTCGATTAAAAAAAAATAATAATAATAATAAGTAAGGCCCGGATTGATAACAGCCATAACAGCTGACCACGGTCACGGCCTTTGAATATAAGAGGGGAAAACCGATGTTCATTCTCGAACAAAGAGTAATTGATAAGCGTTGGCTATCATTAAACGAGTCATTGTGTCTTCTGTAATTGACGATTTCCATTCTCACGCTCAACTCACAATGTAGGTCGTAAATCCATCGTGGATCTTATCCCCTGGTGTACCCAACACCCGCTTGCATATGTGCTGACGCGGGTTCGACGGGCATTTAGCAATCACTATATCTCCTTTGCTGATACGTTGCAGACGCGGCGATATATGCTCCGTCAATAACACGTCGTTACTGTAAATTGTTGGCTCCATCGATGGACCTGTACACTGGAATAAGGAGAAAAAAGAAAAGCACTCATTCATTACATGCATATGATGATGAACCGTTTCATAATTTTACAGCAGATACGAAATTAATCTGGGTTCATAACAATTTTTCGTATTGGTGCAAGCACTTAGTTAGATTAGGTAGCAAATAGCTGCCGAAAAATTTGAAAGCAGTGCGGGAATCTACATTCCAGCACTCCTAACAGTGCGGGAATATAGATTCTCTAAGAATATAGTTAGACAGTAGAGAGTGCCGCGGTCGGTAAGGAAGATCGACGCGGTAATATCGAGTAGGGTAGCCAGTCTGAGTTCGAGCGGTGCGCGACGTAGTCGACGGTCGAACCCTAACCTCAAAATAAATATCCGAGATGTCAAATCTACGCGTAGTGACAATGCTATAGTTTTTAAATGATAATAATAATCGAACAGTATAGGAAAAGTACTTACCACAACAAAATCTCCGATATATTCTAGCGCGCAGTGAGTTACGCACCCGTATTGCAACAGGGTGCCTAAAGCGCCTAATACCTTAAGTGACATTTTGTTGAACATTGCGTGTTGTTGTTGTTAACATTATTATCGTACTGGATGCGATGGCAGTGCGCGATTGAAAGGTGACGAAATCGTCGCGTTCAAGAGGCGATAAAAATAACAAAATTACAACACACCGACATTTTGGTATTCAACGTGAGCGGAGAACGAGGGGACAGCACCGAGCACGCAGGTCGGTAAGTCACGTGGACCTTTTCTCTCTGTGGAATATTATATATAAATAGACCGAAATTAAGTCTGTATCGTGAGATTTTCGAATAGCTGTTTCATCGCGTAGTGTTTTTCCGTATATTATCGACATTTTTTATTATTCGACAAGTAAAATTCAGTCGATAAAACAGTGACTATCCGAATCACCGTAAGTTTTCTTGATGATTTTTTGAACACAGGTAAGATCGTGGTTACTGAATTTTCATACAGAGTTTTCGAAATCAGTTGGCTGTGAGTTACCAGTGATGCATTTTATCCGTTCATTCGGCTGTCCGACAATGGATTGACTATTTTGTGTCTTTTAAATTCCTCTTGATGTTGAGTTTTAATAGATTTTATTTTATTTTTTTTAACGGGCAAATTTTTATGATTTCAAAGATCGAAATGAACTAGTACATGTATTTAAACATTTTCTTCGTTAAATTTTTTTAGCTCAGTCATTCTTTGATAGAAAAATATCTTGAGATAAATTTATTGTTTGAAGAAAAAAATATTACCAAAGAAGAATATCTAAGGGTGAGTTTATTCAGAATTTTACAAATAATCGCCAATATAATTTACATCATACTCTCCAACTTCCTTCCTTGTTTGTTGTTAAAAAGATCGAACATTCTCCATTCTCCTTCATACTCTGATTCATCAGACACCCCCTTGCCTATAGCGATGAATCATTTCATATCTTCTTCGCAGTCGTGTTCCGTCGTCGTCGTGAATGTCTGCATGAGAATGAAAAAAAGGAGCCTATCATACCCTACGACCTTTTTGTACTTCAATTATAATCAGTTTATTCAATTAACCGTATCAAACGATAAATTTCGTCTGTTCCGCGTCTCTACTTCCTCAATACTTTTGTTGAATTCTACATCAACGGTGAAATAAATCTTTTCTATTCGACGTAGACGATATTATCGAGTCAGAGAATGAATTAAGTTATTTTGGAACAACGGTGTGACGAGGTATCTCTGTGTTGTACAAATAATAGCAACAATTTAACGATCTTAGATATAATGTGGAGAGATGATGATTTTTTTATTCCCTACCTCATGAGAGATACAGGATTATTATTATCAAGTATCGAGATACTAATAGATTAGATCCGAGAACTGTAACAGCTGAGAACATGAAATTATTCGAGCGATAACATATTTTTCTCCTTGATTTCACACCGGAGATAAGAAAGTCAATGTAAAAAAGCATTGTTAGCGTGATATACGCATACATTTCAGTCATATCTCTTTGAAAATGTACAGAAAAATAGTTCCACGACAATGTATATCGATCGTGAATTGATACATAAAATCTTGTTCTGATAAAGATAAAGAAAAATAATTAATCCTATGATTTTCCTGTACACACGTGTCTCCCCGTTACAATCAATCATCATTTTTTCTAGTTTAGATATCGAGATATTGTTCTGAACGTGGATTGAGGTCTTGTCTAGGCTCTTGTTTCAATGGTTTGTGACAAACAGATAGATCACAGTGCATCATTGTAGAGGCAACCTATTCAAACAAAGGATGCATCATCGCTCGTCCTAAATATAGACCTGAATGGCTCGAACTATGGAATCCTTTTCAAAAATTCTTAGTCATTTTCTCTTCATGTAGCAGTAGTTCAATTAGTTTTTTTAATTGAGAACAGAAATAACAAAGACTGTTTGATTACCCTAGTCGTAATATTTGTTTAACTTTAGTAGAACGAATCAATAATCGACAATAAATTTGTTATCATTTTACAGAATATAAACATCAACAATGGGACGATACACAGGAAAAAAATGTCGTATTCTGACCATGCTTTGGCTAACGGCGTTTTTCTTTTTGGTCGAAATAATCGTCGGCTATATAACAAATTCAATGGCTTTAATAGCGGATAGTTTTCACATGTTGTCGGACGTCGCCGCTCTGGTGGTCGCATTTTTATCTGTAAAGGTGAGAAAACGAGCTCCCCAAACTCATTCGACAATGTTTTAATCATTTCATAATCGTCGTTACAGATGTCTCCAAAGAAGTGGTCCAAGAATACCTTCGGCTGGGCCAGAGCCGAGGTACTCGGCGCTCTGGTTAACGCAGTTTTTCTAGTCGCACTTTGTTTCAGCATCACAGTCGAAGCTTGCAAACGCTTCATAGAACACGAGCCGATCGAAAATCCTAAACTGCTTGTCGTCGTTGGGGTTCTAGGATTGCTAGTTAATGTCATCGGACTCTTCCTTTTCCATGGTAACTTGATAAAATCTTCTAAACGGCTTTAACATTAGATTATTAATTATTGTTTTTTAGAATTGTGGATGAGGCGAGGAATTGATAATTTTGCAGCGGACGTGATTCAATCCTGAATACTTTATCCTTCATTTCTATCTGATTTCTGATTTTTTTTTCTCAATTTAATGTCATCGTTGATATTGAGTTTTTTTTCTAAAGTTTGATCAGTCATTTTATAATTTGTATTATTATGTAGGTCGGGGATACAAAAAAGTGGTAACTTCTTCTAGTCTTCCCGAAGATATCGGAGTTCTTTCCATTAAATGCGAAGCAACTTCTGACTGTGCTTCGTCGAGCGATGTAGGTCAGCTAATATTACAAAACTGGTCTTCTTCATTCATCGATTGATCTTAAAAGCATTGATTCCTATTTATTTATCTAATGAAACAATGGAATAGAAACGCTATCGTTTATAACTGCGTTGATACGGTTTCAAATTACGCTTCTCTGTTATCCTCGTCTGACTGAAAACTCTTCTACATCATCAATAGCAAACGAGGCGTGCGAAACGTCTCATTATTATTCTCTAACCATCTCTTGAACAAGCACAGTAGCAATGTAATATCTATCCAGAACTTTGGCCTGCGATAGCAGTAGCATGATAAATATTACAAACACGTTTATTACCACTACTCAAGAAACTAATTATTATCTGGCTCGAGGAGATACTGACCGAGGTCTGCGATATTGTAGAAAGTTCGTTTACCCCATTCCTCAACAGCTTTTACAATCAATACTTAATGTTAATGCATGTCGATAATAATCATATTGCAGATCATGGTCACGGTCATTCACACGGAATATCTCGGAGCCACAACAGGCTGAGTACTCTCGTTGGTACCGACGATAACGAGAACGACCCACCCTGCAGACCCCCCAGTCCTCCTGCCAAACGAGCTCACGGTCACAGCCATGACGCTGGTCACATGAATATGCGGGGTGTGTTCCTCCATGTTTTATCCGACGCTCTGGGATCAGTGATCGTTATTGTCTCTGCATTGATCGTGTGGCTGACTGACTGGAATTGCAAGTAATTACAGAGGGATCAACGCAGCTATTGCAAATCTTCTCGAACAAGATTCACCCATTTTCTTTATCCCATTCACAGGGACTACATCGACCCTGCATTGTCGCTGTTGCTGGTGATGCTTATACTGAGATCCGTCTGGCCGTTGCTGCAAGAGTCGGCTTTGATACTGTTGCAAACTGTTCCGACTCATATACAGGTAGATTCGATTCAATCGAATTCTCGATGTTTTTGCGAAGAACAATTTTCAACTTGCAATTCTGATCGATAGGTTGATGCGATTCAGCAGCGTTTACTGGACAATGTAGACGGTGTATTGGCCGTCCATGAATTCCACGTTTGGCAATTGGCTGGTGATCGGATAATAGCCTCTGCGCATATACGTTGCCGCAATTTGTCAGAGTACATGAAGATTGCTGAACAAGTCAAAGAGTTTTTTCATAACGAGGGAATTCACTCGACTACGATACAGCCAGAATTTATAGATGTGAGTTTCTTGTAACGTTGAAAAATATACTAGCTATATGTAGTTTATGAAATGAATAAATATTGTCTGGTATCAGGGGGTCTTTAGTGGGCTAGATAAAGTGAACAAATAAAATTAAAATAATAAAATAAAATTATCTCATTCTACCGCAATCATCTAATCCCTCTATCGTTATTATTATTGCAGTATCACGCTAATAGCGAAGTGCAAGAAACACCGACCGAAGATTGTGTCCTGGATTGCCCAAAGACTGACAAACCGTGTAACCAAGCTACGTGCTGCGGACCGTCTAAACAGGTGAGAACCCAAATCCCCTCAACCATACGGAACTCCCTATTGATATCCTTATCCCTAATTTCTACAGTATTACCTGAAGAGAAATGCAATCCGTTCACACAGTCCCTCAAAGTCTCGATGCCTCGGACGTTGTCTTGACGGTGTAAATTCCGAATCTAATGCAGTATTGGGTGAATTATGTTACAATGCAATTCAATGATTGTCCGAAAAACGATAATTGAAGGAAGTACCGGATTTAAGAATAATTATGTGTGCGCAGGGTCGTGAGACGCCATCTCCGGGAGAAACTCCGTACATGTGCAGGCAACGTAACAGCGTGGCAAGATCAAACGCATCTCTGGGGGAAACGGAACAGCAAGAGGTCAACGAAATGGAACGCGGTCACCTACTGTCGCTGCCTTCGGCGCATCATTCCGTCCAATTACCTCTCGTAAATTCACCGACGGCCTGACTCTCAGTCTCGTGTTAACGAACGCCTACCTCGATAGCCGGTCGTTTCACGTCGCGTCACACAATGCCATTGTACAAAACGTATAATAAATTTAATACAAATTAGCGAGCGCTTATCTTATTACTGCTCTGATGCCATTGGCACAGTGAGAATGATCGGTGATCCAAGATCGGCACAGAGTTTGGGAATAGCCAAGTTTAATCTCCCAGTTTCTTCATACAGATGGCATACATGAAATGAAATTACCCTAATGTGTATTTCTAGTAGCTTTACTATCAGGAGTTCGGAAGAGGAATAGGCTGGATCTCGTATCATAATTTTTTATTATTTTTTTCGTACTTCGCGTGTACAGTTGACTTGCTTATTATCGGATGATTAAGTAAGTAACTGGATCAAATGCCAAAGGCATATACATACCAAATGGAATATATTATCTTTGAGTGATGATGATGAATTTTGTCCTAGACGCCTTGAATAGAATTCAAATGCCTGTAAATACCGTAATAGAATTGATGAAACTATATTTGCTAAATATTTGTTCATCTGGGTAACACACGTATTTCACGAATGTAATTCAGTCCGATTTGATAATGTTAGCGTTTTCTCATTTTTAGAATGATCGTAAACTACAAAATTCTACGCATCGAAAATTAAGTCTATATTTACTTCTAAGAAGTATTTAAATATTGCTGCCAGATTTTTATCGACATTATATATGAGAAATTTATTGATTATGACTTATAATTTCCTGGCTCTGCTTTTTTATTTATTTTTTTTGTTCTGCGTTATTTTTTATACTTGAATTTTTCTTACGATAAAAAATATATACATATATATTTTATGGGCCAAAGTGCCCAAGCACTACGAGCTAAAATAGAATTGAAACGTTCTTTTGGAATCTTTCAAAGTTTCGAAGAACATACAATATCTAAAGATTTTGTTTACTTTATATTGAGTTTGAGGAAACATTTGCAGCATTATAGAGAATAATATTCGTACTACTGTTGTTTCAATCAGATGAAAAGCTTTTTTTTTTTTTAATTTGTTGTTTGATTAAAAAGCTTTGAAGAACATTCATTTTCGTCATGCTGCAATGATTATTACGTATGTAGGCGTACATAGCTAACGTATGATTAAAAAAAAGCCTCTGAAAAATGTTTTTTTCTATTCCAAAGAGCGTTGTGTAATCATCATAATTATATATTGTTAAATTTGCACCGTTTTCTACGTTCATACGGAACAAACTTTTAGATAGAATTTGTAGTTTTTAGCTTACTGAAAAAATGACTAACGATTAACAATTAATAACGCACCTTAATGAAATAATTTGATATCAAGGTCGCCATTGATTTTTTTTTTTACGATAATATTATCACAGAATTACCATTTTTTAGTGTTTCGATACTATTAATTTTCATTTATAAAACTATTTTGGAATGAATGTCGGTTACGATGGTTCCGATTCCATTTCGTTATTTGTTCGAATATTAGAACGAAATGCCACGTTTTCATAGCAAACATTTTTCTATTTATAGTTGTATCTGTTTTTATGACCCATAAATATTTTCGGTATTTGAAGAAATGGCACTCGGCTTTTTTTTGTATTGTATATGAACATATAATAGCCCACTTATCTATAATTTAATCAATTTCAATATCTTTTTATAATTCATAATATATATAGAAAATGAATAATCAATCTAGATGCCAATCAGCGGTCATTGAAAAAGATTTTCAGATTGTCTGTGATGAGATATTCTCTAATGTTTAGTACCTCGAATTATAAGAGCGGTGCACAAACTTTTTTATTATAATTATAATAATGTAATATAGTTTTTCGAATTATAGTTATTACCTACCATTGGTGTTTATTGTAATTAAGTAATGTCAGACAAAAGAGAATATATGAACAATTATTATTGATATTATCAGATACATTTTTTTCTTCTATCATTTTATTTAAAATAAAATGAAAAAATATACATATTATGTATACCTCTCGCAATATGATCGCTGTTATTGTAAGATTATCAGATAACTTATTCCAAAGTTTGTGAAAAAAAAAACTATTGTGAGCTGTGAGTTTTTGAATCTACAGATTACTTAACAATTTTTTTCTCTTTTATTTTTATTTTTTTCATTTAATAATTATTATAATATAATTTTTTCGACGTGATAGTATCAATGTAAATAAAAATACGAAGAACTATTTGTAAACTAATGTTATATAAATATTATGGAAAAATATAACTTTTATCCATTATTTATAATAGTTTTTTTATTTTTATCTTCAATTTTCAGAGTATTATGGACTTCTCGGAGACACAAGTCTCAGTTATTATTCTATTTTATTCATTTCTGAACCTTAAATTGCATGTCCAATGTTTGACACTCATGTAGCGATTTGTTGGGTTATCCAAGAGAGGTAGTTCGCTACGTTCACGTAAACGCCTGGCACCCCTGCCATCGCACATCCGATTCCCCACGCGACGAGACCAACTACTTGCCAACTTCCTCCCACTTGACAAACCAGAGGCGATCCACCATCACCCTAACAATAATATTCGTCCGTGTTATCATAGGCATACGAAAAAGATAAAATGAGAGGCTTTTACTACACTCACCGTACAAGCGTCTTTGTTCATTTCTCCCCCAGCACATATGAAGCTTGTTCTACTCAGGGTGAAAAACTGGCCAAGTCTCGTGCCTCTCAATCGATTTTCGCAATCTGTTTGATCTAGAATTGGAACGTCGACTTCTTTCAATATCCCTTGATAAGCTCCGGTTGGTCCAAACGCGTTTTTACCCCATCCAGCAACCCAGCATCTGTGCGTTCAAAAAAAAAGGAAATTCGTTAAGGTGACATCGGTCGTTCTCTCTCGCTCCCGCGGTGCGGCCTATGGCGCTATCTCTCTTGCACTCGAGTCAAGGTCACGCGCCAGCGGGCTGGGGTGGACTCTGCTGCTACGGGGTTCCCCCACTCTTCCACACCTCACCGCAAGCCCGTGCCCTCCCCCAGGCAGCTCGAGCGCCGGAACTACCGGAGTGGGGGAAGGTCACTCTCACGCGCAGGGGAATCTGCTCTTAACGGGGTTTCACTGTATTCTCAATTACCTCGTTTGAGCTGCCGGCATTGAAGTGGGAGCGCATATAGTGCTTATTCCAGGGCTCGTAGATACAGGAACGGCCCGATCCAGTCTGATTATTGCCACATCGTTTTGTAGATTTTCCGAGTTGAATGATGGGTGAATAGATATCCTCGATATTCCATATTCCTGGTACGGATACTGCTCGGACACACTTAGCCCGTCCCATTCTCCGAGTCTGACTTTAAAGCCGCTGGTTCTTCGGAAATGAGAAAACGATTATAGAAATAAAATGTATACAGGGTGAATCCCTAATGATGGAGCAGTCTGAAGTTGGCTAGAATCAAGAAACAAGCTTTTATACAGCTTAGAACCGCAATCGAACTGTTTTAAAGGTAATTTATCGATTCTAGCCAACTTGAAACTGTTCCGTCGTTCAAATTCACCTTGTAGACAAAACGAAATACTTACGACAATCCCGAAACTTTGTGGGCAGCAGTCAAGACGTTGGTAGCATCCAAGAGAACCGCAGATCCAATGTAAGAGTTGGCGGTGGTTAGCAGAGCAGCTTGCCATGGATAAGCGCCGTAACTGGCTGTTCCTGCGGGTTGTGGTGTTAACGGAATTTTTCTTATCCCACAAGTACCGTCGGTGAGTCCAGACGAAGGATTACCACTTGTGCAGCAGTATTGTAAACCAGAGGTACAAGCAGAGGTTCCCTGAATTTGAATAATTGCATGTAGTCAGGGATGATAATCACTACGTTTTCATATAATTAAGATCGTGGACCCGACTCGAGTTAGTAGTCTGTTATCGTGTGATTGCATTTCATTTATATTACAACCAATTTTTCTTTTTTACACACCGTATTGACGATTCGTATATCGATTCCACCTGAGGTTGACGCTGCACATGTACCCATCGGAACGCATCTGCACGTTGAGTCTTGAATTTTGTTCAATTTTAATTAATAAAATTCGTCTTAACCCGCAATAATTACACCTAAGTAGTCTATCATCATAGTCACACCGGGTCAACTTGACCCGAGCCAACTTTGAGCGATTACTGAAGCAAGACGACGCGTTATATTTGATCCGTATTAAAATTCAGAGACGTAATTGGAACTTTGAAAAATATTCTCTGACATCGATGTACCTCATAACTAATTAAGAAACAAGTATAAAGACTCACACATCTGAGCCATGGTTGTCGGGGGTGGCTGAGTAGCAGCAGTCGATTGTCCGAAAACAATCGTTTGTTGTTGGGCGAGAGTATTCTGATGAAGATTTTGAACGATTAAAAACAAAATTCCAAGATGGCAGGTAAAGTTCACGCGATATTTCAGCATCGTTGCGGTTTGTTGTGGTATTGTATTGTACTGCGGGAGACGCACTGTATGCTGCAGCATAAAAGTGGACTATAGAGTGACGATAGAGACAAGTTTACGGTTTTATATGTATTCCGAGCAGGTGATAGAATCCATTTTTTTTCTATCCTCAAACTGTTGTAAATTATCGAATTATCTAGTATTCCCAGGCGAAACGATGAGCTTTGGCCTTCCCCGTTCGTTGACGGTCGTTGTTGCATAGTTATATAAATATAAAGCATAATAAACTGGGGAAAAAAACTACAAATTACTTCCTATTATTATAATACATTCACGAGTTGACACTCATCTGCTCATTCACCGCCTAGGTCACCTAGTTGTGATCAGTTTTCATTGACCTCGTCAAAGTCGAGTGTGTGTCGATTTAGTGATAACGTAGTTACGCTTTTGTCGGTGTTAAACTCACATCCTGCAATGTATACAACAGTTCATGAATCTATGGATTTTCCCATAGTGTCATAACACACGTTGCACGGTACGTGTGACACAATGCGAAACAATATTTTTAGAATAATAAAACCACCCTCGACTATTATCTATAGGCTTATTGACTGAGCGAAAAGGAGAAGCCTTCGATGTCTCTAATTACGTTTTTTATACCAGACACCTTGGCGTTTTTGTGTTATTAGTGTTGCCATCATGGATGCAATTATGTATACCATATATATCCGATGATAAAAACTCCGTAAAAAACAGTAATTGCGGAACCTCTACACCCCCCAGGTACACGCTCGTCACATTTTTAACTTCCCGTTTCTGAAAACGAGTGCGTGGATTTTGATCAAATTGGGCTCAATCGACGGTGCTTTTCTCAACTTAGGACCGCTTAGTTTTAAACCGCTTTTTTATGTTATAGTACACTCAAGTCTGTCTACAATGCTTGAAACGAGCATATATGGTCCGTATAGGTGTATAACAATCGGAACGATCTGATTTTATCATGATCGCGATATCTCAGCGTCATCGCCGATATTGTGTATAAGAAATTCCTAATCAGTATTGCTCTTGTGTGAGGCACGGGAAGACCAGACGAGGTGACAGAATACAGGATATCGAATTCAGGATGCGTGTAATACTCGTGATTGCCTTCCTCATATCCCGGCAATATGCTTATGGTCGGTATCCACGTAATCATAGATACTCCTACAACGTAATTCTGTAACATCATTGCATTGACTCCCCCTCCATCAGTGTTGATAAGATTAGAGAATTCGAAATATTTCCACGTGAATATATCTTGACATTCAGTGTTCCATATAGCAAAAAAAATCATGAAAAAATCTTGTATTATTTGTTCCTAGGCTTGACCTGTTACGTCTGCCAAAGCACATCAGCGGCCAGTTCATGTATGTCAAATCCCGAAGATCCGAGTACCTGCAGTTTGAACTACTGTACAATATATCGTCGAGAACTGGCAGAACCTGAAGGAATCGTGACTGCATTTTATCGCGCTTGCGAAGACAAGCCTTTGTATCTAAATACCGAAGTCAGTACTCCTTACGCCGTAACTTATTATCGAGCGTGTACCAGCGATCTGTGCAACACCGGGGATGGAACGGCCGCTGTGACTTCAGTCGTTGCGGTCGAGACCGCTGGGGATACCATGCTCGTTCCAGGAATCGGTGTGGTGAACGGTGCACACGACAGTGTGCACACTCGCACCGTATATTGTTTCGTACTGATTTTAATTGCATCTGCCATGGCGATTTATTACAAATAACGCAATGGCGCAGTGTGTCATACAAAACACAATTACATGTCACGTTCATATAATCAATAGTCATATGCGTGAAAGTTAGGGCTTAGATCGGCTCAAATTGAAAATGAACATTCAAATCGATTTATGTATGTAAGATATTGTAATTTTATTAAATGTAACATTTATGCATCGTATCATTGTTCTAAGTGATCCATCCAACAAGCAATAAATAATAAATATAAACGTAGCTTCTTCGGAAATTAGTTTAAAAAAAAAAAACAGTTTTCGCTTATGATATAATTGTTTTTGATTTTTCTTCCTGCGAGCCCAGACAGCAAAAAACTGAAAATGAGTGAATGTTGTCTAATAGCCCTCGCAAAGATGACGTATACAACACTTTTTGACGTCTAAATGTGGCCTAAGTCTAAAAGATGTCTTCAAGAAATCTTTAGGACGACTATTCGACAACATTTAGACATTTTCAGTTTTTTGCTGTCTGAGAGTGTTCTCACAATAATGTGTATAAAATTATGCCAATGAAATATATCTGAGGTAAACTATTAACAGTAATATTGATTGAGTTCCAATAAAAGCGACGTTCGTAGTCGATGAACTGCAAGGCGATTCTCCAGCATTCGTTCGACAAGCACATGCCTCAATCGTGTAACCACCAGTCTGTTAAAAAGGGGTTCGAATCATTAATTCCAGTCTTCAGGCGCAGGTGTGACATGTATCATATCGAAGGCGAAAGACAGTTACATTCTGGCTTTCTAAAAAAAACTAAAATCTATCTTACATCTTGTGTGTAACAGCCAGTTTGCAACGGATCCGTGGTATCGGCGATCATTTTTCCGCAAAAGTATGATGCGTTCATTACTGGAAAAGATTAATTTTCTCAGTTCTCTTCATTGTCAGTCAAACAATGGAATCATAAATTGCATACCTGCATTGTCATACGTGTAGGTGTATTTTATGCAAGAGAACCCAGACCTCAGCGGACATCCGATCACTGTGTGATTATAGTTTTCCCACATGTAGGTGAGGTTCGGCTCACTTCCATCGTCTGAAAGTGTCGTTCGATTAGTCATCACTGACGATAAAATTTTTTTTATTCGATTCTCCGATCTGAATCAATAAGATAATCGTTGATTCTGACGAATATTTAACATTGATGCCATATCGTGATCTTTGGATCGAAGTAAATTCGTGTTCTAATTTTAATGATACCGACTCGTTATGATGAAAGGCTCGATGCAGGGTACACCCTCCAAGTCGCTGCAGGTAATGTTGACTTCGTTATTGTAGGTGTCGTAGGTTGGTCCGAGCCAAGTAAATTGTAGACAATATGGAGTGTCAGCAGCAATAGTGGTATCTGCACCTGCACCGTGGTCTTGAAAATAGTAAAACAGTATTCCGTACGATTATATGGGCTTAGAAGAAATTTTTCTGAACGTTTGGAAGTGATGGAGATGTTGAAATACCTGGCGCGAAGCCAATGAAACCCAGTGCGAAATACACAAAAAACCAAAATTCCTTCATGGTTGCTGCTGCGACGTTGATCTACGGCATACTGATACTATTCAATTATTATCTTCGGCTATCTGATAAAGGTTTGAAACGTCACAGTTAATCAGTGCATCGGGACTATATTAAATTTTTAATTAAATGACACAAGAATTTCATTTGTTGGCAAGTATTGCTTTAAGGACCATTGGGGGGCAGATATTGCCTAATTTCGGGTCGAAAAATGGTATGTCGCGACCTGAATGAGGAAACATCTGCCCCCAATCGTATGGCGTACACGAATGACCTTCTACCACCCTGCATCCTTCTGGGCATGAACTCGCAGACTTTGGTGCCCTAAAATAGTATCATCCATCGAAATGGCGCAAATTTTTGCCCAGAGACGGTCGGGCGTACTGAGATGACCTTCTTTTGACGCGCTGATACATTTTTGGCAAAAAATTGCCCATTTTCGTACGGAAAAAATTGTATCACGCGTCCGGGAGGCGCGAGCTTGTGCCCACAGATGGTCCAGCGTACTGAGATGACCTTCTTCTAACGCGCTGTACCACTGCGGCCAGGTGACGAAATTTTATAAGTTTCGGTTACGGCGCGCGTGTAGTATAATCTAGTCAATGGTAATTTGCCAATACTAGAATACGAGTTACAGATCGATGGAAATTGAAGACTCAGTGAAATCCGAAGATTCTGAAAGGTTCGAAAGCTTGGAAGAAAGTAAGCACTTCACGCAGCTCCATTCTTAGTAATTTGCAGACTGTTTTTTGGTATTAAAATATGCACATTCATTTAATCAGTGTAATGGCGATTTATATGTAATCGAACGAGACGATTTCCTCGTTTGTGTCAATCACAAAGTATATGAAATAGCTACGATTTTAATTATAATTATTAAATGAGAGTTGCAATTGTTTTTTTAAGTATCAGTAAAATACATTATAAATATACGCAATATATGGACATAAAAATTGTATAACAAACGCTTTGTAAAGTTTAAACGTTATCCTAAGATCTTAGAAATATCAATCGATATAAAACTTTGTTCGGTAGTTATTTGTGAGAAAATAAAGATTATCATTAAAACTCGTCATGCCTCGCTAAAGCCTCTCCAAAATCTGTTGCTTGAGAACCAACAAAAATATCATATTTCTCTAATATCTCTTCTTTGGTAAGTTTTTGATCGGCATCACTGTCTGCTTCATAAATCAAATGTCGAGATTCCGCTTCCGCGTGATCAAAGTCCGCTGGAATTATCCAATTCTTCACCTGAAAAACAACAACAAAATACAAATTATAAATCAACCAGACTGAAGTGGTTCAAATAAATCAGACTAAATATTCCGCTAAACGGACCTCTTCAGCGTCCATGTAACCGTCGCCGTCCTTGTCTCTGTAGGTAGAAAACTGCTCTCTCTCGTTCTTCACCCATTCCGGTTCCTCTTCGTCGGCCCCAACTTTGTACATGTCCCCTGAAAGTGATTAAAGAACAAGTTAGTCACGTCCTCTATCAGGGTGGCTAAAACCAAAACCGGATTAAACGAGTCTGGGTGCTAGACGCACCGATATATTCAGTGACTGATATCTTTCCATCTGAATCTTTGTCAATGTCCTCCATAGTCTCGAGCACAACGACGTCCCTCATATCCTCATTTTCCTCAGGGTGAAGAAACCCTGCAAATTCTTCTTTGGTCAGTGCGTCGTCTCCGTCTTTATCCGCGATCGACCATCGCCTGCGATCTCTGTTGAGCATAGCTGCGTACGAGAAGTTATCATCCTCAGATTTGTCCGGGTGGCTTCCGTCAGTCTCATCCATGAATCCGTAAACCATGCTGCGATACTCCGTCCAGGGGAGCTTGTCCTTGTCCTCAGGATTGTGCGTCGTCCATTGTCGGTCAATGTCATCCTGGATGTAACGCTGCTGCGTGTATCTTATCCAATCTTTGAGCTCCTCCTGGGTCACAAAACCGTCTTGGTCCTTGTCTATCTTGTTCACTATCACCCCGAGCCTCCTTCGACTCTCCTCCGGACTCAACTGATCAAAAGTCTTTGCTTCCTCGCCGAGAAACGCCTCGTGGTCGTACGAAGGGTTGTGCTGAGAATTTATGAAGTGCTCTTGGTCGCTCAGATCCTAGAATCGATCAGTGAACTCTTATAACCTCAATTAAACGGTTTCACTCAGGTAATAGACCAAATTTGTCGAGTACTGGAGTCTATTTTAGACAAAAATGGAAAGTAATTACTGTTTTGTTTTAACTATTTAGTTTTTTCGTTCGGATCGCTGGATTTTAAATTGTATTTCGGAGTAGAAACTAACTGTATAGGTTATGGTTCGAATTTGAAGACGGTAACAAACCTTGTTTAAAACTCGGTCCTGGACTTCATCAGGTTTTGGAATCGCTTGGGCTACAACAACAAGTATAGCACTGACGAGTACGATGATACGCGGCATGATTTGGAAGGTAGAAAACATTCATATAGATAAACTAATACAGTGGCGAGCGGCGTTGGGTCGAGACCCTTCGGTTTTGTGATTATAAAAAACAAAATTACGTTCTAATAAGGTGTTAATTGACGAATGATTCCTCGACGTCGAACAGGAACGCGATCTTCCCAACTCTAGCGATCGCCTCCAGCTTCCACATCATCAAAGCTCGTCTTCTTGGTTACCGCCGGTGTCCCCACCCCTCATAGTTCTTACACTGAACCAACCACGTTCGCCGTGCGTTCTGTGGTCGGACGCGATTCGCATGCGCCTTCGGAAGGAGAGTTAGAGAAAAAAAAGAATCACGGTGGCTGGTAGGCTTCCTCGCCTACGCATCCCGCTGTGTACACGGTACACTTGAGTGAAAAGGGAAATTAATAGGTCGTTCACTGATTATACGCGTAATGTTTATAAGATGGAACAGAATTCGTGGCGCTTCATGATTCGAACGCTCATAAGTCATACAAGAACGTCGTGGTGAATGCAGCTCGTGAATTCGTTTGTTTGGTTCGCTTCTGTGACGTATGCCTGCCTGATGCCTCTTGTGCGTGTGTGAAGACACGATTCTAGTAACAATAAGTATATTGTAGATCGATACATTCTATCGATGTACAAACTGTAAGATATATGAATAAATCTTTTCACCTATTGCAATTACGATGACGGCATTTATTATACCTATATACGCTCTGTTTTATTTAAAGTCTGACAGAATGGGGGAGTATCCTGAGAAGAGCTGCCGCATCATGGTGCAGATAACAGGTGTATGTAGTGTGTAGGAAGACACCGCATATTTCAACACGTCGTGAATTTCTATAGTTGTTATATTTCGATATAGCATATTTAATATATGGTATAGGCGTAGAAAGTATAGTAATTATATTATCTTTATTGTGTAACATATACCTATGTGCGTAACGGTCAGAAACGTACGAATATAATTTATAATTTGTAATCGAATAAGTATCATGTATAAAATAGTTGTGAAATATATATCTACACAAGGATTTCTGTCATGGTGTAATTTATTATGCGAATTGAGATTTATAAGTGATACATGCGAATGTTAGGTCAATGTGAAACAAACCAGTTTGATCTATACACCATATGACTCTTGAATTGCTAACGCATTTCGTCATAATGCTTTCCATACCAAGTTCCCTATGATCAAGTACTGTGCCTGAACTTTAAAAATTCTGTTAACACTCAAAATCATTAGTCAACTCGATTCAATCATCAATTTTTTTCATTTTTCCCCATTTCTACGGTGGAAGTATTTCCAAACACGTCTGGTAACACAGTTTGTCTGATCCTATCAAACTTCTAATTCTGAGTTCGATGCCAGATGTTAATTTTATCGCCCGGCTCACATATACCTATAGTGCAATAATAATCGAATAAAAATGAATACACTGTAAAACAATTGACTGCTGAGACACTGCTTAGGCAGTCTCCAGCTGAGGAATGTGAAACTCTTCAAAAAATTTATGATTTTCATTTATTTATGGTGAAATAATTATTGTGAAGGTATATCGTCTACATAAGAAATTTGGTATCTGCACTATAGTCCGCAACAAGTCACCTCGGTTAATCGACCAGGATGAGCAAGAAGTAGTAATGAATCACTTTTGATTTATCAGAAATATAGTAAAGTCGTGACGCGATATATGTAGGGCGCGCTTATCCAGTTATCTTATATTTGCCCGAGATAAAACATAGGTGTACTTGTGGCCCGCCCAGTTCCCTGTTGTCTGCGATCATTGTTGTATCGTGTTTCTTAATTAGTGGTGCTTTTTTTTTATTCTAAACTACGATTCGAAAAAAAAGTTTCAGCCAATTTGAAACATGGCTGGGACGGGCCAGGGCACGGGAACTGCCCAACTGGAGCAAAGGATTGGATGTATAAAGTACCTCATATTCTGCTTCAGCGCAGTTACCTGGGTGAGCAATCTTTACTTTGTGACGGTGTGAAGAAGCATTGAAAAATATGCGATACAAAACCTAAGTCCTCCATTAGAATATTGTTACGATAATTTCCACCATACTTTGGTAGCAAATTACCCTAAATAAAAAGTTGTGCGATAACACCAGCATCGTATAGATTCTTCGTTAATGAATCATCTGACGATGAGATTGTGTACTCATTATCAGTTTGAATGCATGATGAGTATTTTTAGAGATTTATTTCAGGAGAGTTTTTATACTGGGCAATTTTACTCTATCGATTCATCCATCGTATGGCTATGGCTCACGCAGCGTAGATAATCGATGTGTCATCAATGATGTGAGATAAAAAGCAGGCTTGAGGCTTTAACCCCCTTCATTCACGGAAATAATTTCGTTCACGCTTAGTAACCACAAATTAAGAATAAATCGAAAATGTTAACTATATATTTTGGATGTATATTGAACATTGGACAAGTCAGCGCCTGTTGGCCAGCAGCTACGGTCGTGTCGCGTAACTACGGTTGCTGTATTTCAGGCGTTCGAATGTATCCGCCAAGTACATTAATCTATTATTATTGCATTACTCAACCGTACGGTGTGGCTACGGCACAATTACTTTTGTAGTACAGTGTTTAACACGACCACAAGTCTACATCGTGGTCGAGTTACACTACGGATTTGCGTAATATACGAAAGTCCTGATTCGCTACGCCACAAGAATGTATCAATGACTTCATCGGTTGCAGGTATACCTCCTCCGAAATAGCAAGCGTTAAATTATTCCGCCGTCATTGAGTGATCCCTCGTTTAATTCCCTCTGTATACAGGGTGAATACCTAAATATGATACAGTCTGAAGTTGGCTAGAATCAAGAAACGAGCTTTCTGACAGTTGGATTGGTTCAAAAATGTCTGAAAATTTGTTTTTCGATCCTAGCCAACTTTAGTTAGGAATTCACCCTGTATATAAATTCTGAAGATGAACGTGTAACAGATCTCGAAGAGATCGTGATTGCGGCGATGACATCTGGGACGAAGTGTCATAGCTCTCATCTCGTTCTAGACCAAAAAGAACGAATAATACGTGACATAATTGATATCCGGGATCACGATTTGAAAACAAACGAAAAAAAAAACAGTTTCATATCTCTGATATTATCACGTGTGGAATAATTAATTGTTTCCTCGTTGACTTTCGATAACTGACAAAATAATATCTATACCAAGTCAATCACCTTCTCAAAAATTGCAAAACACATCTAGGTTTATATGGAGAACAAATAATGACGAAACATTCTCCAATCACGCAACACGCGTGTCCATGAACCTAATCTCCATCCACCATTCCTTCAGGGGTCCATAATTAAGAACTACATGTGTAACAAGTTGTGAGTCATTAAAGTTTTTTTTTTTTATCAATTTCGATCACTCCCGATTTTCTCGCAGTTATTCGGAGCCAGCATGTTCGGACTGTCGTTATGGATGCGTCTCGAGCCAGGATTCGAGGAATGGGTCGGTTGGCTGGGCATGTACGAATTCTACATCGGTATCTACATCTTGATCGCAGCCTCCGTGATTGTGATGATCATCTCATTCGTCGGATGTGGGGCAGCCCTGATGGAACTCGTCGTCGGTCTTTACGCAGTTCGTACTCTCGCCTTCGCGCCAATTTCCGCAAATTTAGATAATTGACATAATCCGTTCCTTCAACCTAATTCCAGTACATCGGTCTGCAAATTCTGAGCTTCGTCTGCGGTTTGGCCGGGGCTGCCGTGCTTCTCGATTATTCGACGTACGACAGCCGCATACAGCCGATCATCAGGACGTCGATGACGAATCTGATCTCGAACTCCCAGTACGACGGTGCGGCGTTCATCCTTCGCATGGTGCAAGAAAATGTAAGAAACAGCGTCGAACCTTGACGAATAAATTATAGACGACGACGTCGATTGTTTTATGATCCTCTTTCTCTCTGTTGTTGCATCTCTCAGATCGGATGCTGCGGAGCTAATGGTCCAAATGATTACATAAACCTTCTGAAACCTTTGCCATCGGAATGTCGCGACACGGTGACTGGTAACGCCTTTTTCCACGGTTGTGTCGACGAACTTACGTGGTTTTTGGAGGAAAGATCCGGCTGGCTCGCCGGTCTCGCATTGTCTCTTTGCATGCTTCACGTGAGTAGATTCGATTGAGCTGTCGATCGAGATAACGATTAATGAGAATTTAGAGAAATTTTGACCCATGGAATCGGGTAAAATTTTGAAATATCCGTTTCAGGTGGTTTTGGCAGTCCTTTCTTTGATTTTGATCCAAGCGATAAAGAAAGAAGAAGAGGTCCTCGCTTACAAACAATAACAGTGATATTTCATCGCTTGAGTATATAGATTTTAAGCATCGCCTTATGACGGTATAAAAATATCTAGGATTTAGAAGTTTCAGTGTTTTTCATGCAATCACACGAATAATTGAAGAGAATATTTCGGAAGGCTAAAAGCATAAAAATATAGAATAAATCATAACTGAATCAAAAATCGACCTCCTCTTTATTATGTGACGTTTTTTTTTCTTCTCATCTGTAAAATTCAGACATCATATTCCCGAATAAACAATGAGAAATTATATTGACGAGCTGATGAAATTGTCTAGGGAATCCATAGCCATAAATTTAATCGATTAAGATAAGCTAATCTAATAATATATTAACTTTGTAATATTTTGTTATAAATAAATCCACCAGTACAAGCAGTAAGAAGAATATACATATTGGAAATAATAACCTCATATTAATTCTTGTGATGAATGATCTCTACCTACACGTGAAGGTGTTGAAACGTAAATGCAACAGTAAACCAGATTGTGGATATTCCAATTAGTAGTTTGTTCCTTTATTTTCGAGCGACAATCAGAGTCACTGGACGCAATTCCAGTTCACCCACCGACTAACTGACATTTATCGAACAGACTTTAATCATTTCTTCTGCGATTGAAAAAGAAACTTAAAAAAAAAACTTCCGACCAGCGGTCAGATAATAAAGTATACATTATACAATTCGTTTTAATTTTTCTAGACAGTTTATAGACGTCGATCGAAGTATTTCGAAATGAATAAAATTGTTGTTACGATAAAAAAAATATGAAGAATTATCGCTCTGACACAGATAAGAGATTAAAAAATACGTTGATAATTTATCAAAACACTTTCGAACTAGTAAATGGCTTTTTATGAACGCCATTGGCCATCGGATCTCCCGAATGTTCGAGCATCCGATAGAAAGGCAAAATGATTGTTCTGGAATTGAATGAAGCTGTTGACGAAGAGCACGTGGGTCAAGGGTCAGCAGTCTTTGGTTTGATAGGTAGACTTGCGCAACAAATAATCCTAGGAATTGATAATACTACGCTCTGAACTCATTGTTCCCTTTTAAGGCCGAACACTTACTCAGCTCACAATCCGTTGTATGCGGTGATCAGTCTAACCATGACCTTTAGGATTGACACGCGTCCCTACGCAATTCAAAAAACAACACTCGATCGTTGGCTCATTGTTCCAACGGCCTCAGGCGAAACAGAAATTAAAAATCGTTGCGGAAAGCTCACGCTATTTACAGTGAGTGTCGAGTCGAAGGGGCTTATCGTCCGGTAGAGGAGAAAAAAATGAACAATGCAATTCAGATCCGGAACCGAAAAAAAAACCACGTATGAAAATGATTGTTAATGAAGTAGCGATTATGATCTCTACGCGTATCAATTATCGCGTATTCTCGACATTAGCAATTTGTCTAACAAGTCTGGGGCGCGTTTACTTCCTAGTCGTTTGGAAAATAAGAAAAGAAAAGGAATAAATCGTTTCGAATCGAATTCTTGAGGGACTAAGAGGAGTGGCTTTGTAATATATGCTATACAGAGTCCACGTATCGAAGGCATTCACCAGACATTGAGCAATTCATTACGAAGTATGCTATGTATGCATATACCTGACTCTAACTCCTGAACCTATTATCAACTTTCGCATCGGTATGTATCAGTTAGAAAGGATATAGTATCATAGTTCGCGGGTTAGAGGATAATCTGTGACGGAAGTTATCACTAATCCGACAATACCAAGGTCCTTGTGCTTCAGGATATGACATCCTATTGTATTACTCGCATTCTTTCACGTCTCCTCGATCAATTTTGACGAATTTTGATCATGGCTATAGCGGAACACATAAAACGAGATCAGATTATTCAATAAGTCAGATTTTATTTACAAAATTTATATTTATCATAATATATAATCTATTATATGTATACATGATAATGATAGTACGTATGTTGTTAATAATTTATATACAGCATAATTGAACGCGGCTAAAAAAAAAAATGAATCGCACGAACTTAATACAAAAGCCACGTTTTTCTTTTTTTCTTTTTTTTTTATAGAATCAGGGGGCGGGGGTGTCGTTATTATTATAAGTATTCTTAAACACATCAGAATTTATGTTGTTTCGATTATCAGTCAAAAATCCTGACTCCACTGGCATGTTTATATAATTTAGGTGATTATATCGTATCTTTATACTTAACAATAATTACGGGGGGCGGGGGCGCATGAAACGAATATCTTTTTTAATTCTGCTGTTCGATATGTAGCCTCGTGCGAAGTCTCCCGTGTAACGATCTCATGGAATGGGATTTAAAAAAAATCTATGTTCTTGACGAAATAAAGCAGAACGCGGATGTACAATTAGCCGAGTTGTTCAAGTTCACAATCGTAAATCAGCTCACCTAAAAATGACAATAGGATATTTATTCAACTCGCGATATTGATTTGTCCGTGTGTATATACTTCCGTATATCAAGGTGACTTTAATTTATAGGCAAGAATGTGATCACATACGAGTTACCTGAAACGTCCTGCAGGCCGCACCCTTGCCTAATTCGACGAGGTCAAGGTGCTGGACTATTGTCAACCTTTAATTATTATTTCTCTTGCATTCTATGATCTCTCCACTCTATTTTGTTTCTTTTTCTAAACCAAAAATTATTACTCTAAAATTAAGAATCTACTCTAACAAAACGATCATTATCAACGACGATCGTCGCACCTAACCGACGTAAGGATACGGCGGGTATCCAACCGGAGGTGGAAAGTATCCGGGGAATGGTTGAACCGTCGGCTGAAGTGCGACAGTCGAAGTGACAAAGGTGGTCAGTTCCGTGGGTACGACCCTAGTAGAGAACAAAGTAGTGTAAGCCGTCTTAGCCCCGAAGGTAAGTTTCAGAACTCTGGAGTCCGACACGGTGGCCAAGGTCTGCGTGACGAACGGTGCCGTCGTGACGGTGAACTGGGGCTGCTGATGGGGCTGCTGCTGCGGTGGGAACAGCGGCTGCGGCACCTGTGGCGGAAGGATCGGGGCGATCGTCGACGTACCGTACTCGTAGGAGGTCCTAGGAACGGTTCCCACCGGCCTCGAGAGGGTCGAAAAGACCGTGTTTCCGTTATTCACGAGCGGAATGACGTGCGATTCGTATATAGTCTCGATCACGATCACCGGTCTCGAGGTCGTTATCACCTGGGGCTGCGGCTGTCCGAAGTACTTGAACAGCGCTAGCTGCTGGGCCTGCTCAGGACTGAGCTGGGCCTCGGGGAGACTCGTGGGGTGGGAGTCCTGCGGGTTCTTGGTCTTCGATGGCGATATTCCGGTCCGGAACGGGTCAAGGTCAGAGTCCGCGTCGCCGGGGGGCGCGACGCGCTTTGGAATGTCGTCGTCGTCTCTGTCGTCGTCGCCGAAGTCGAGTTCGAGGTGAAGCTCGCTCCCGGCCTCGTCGAGCTTCGAGTTGAACTCGTTGAGGGTCTTGCTGGGTATGAACTGGTAGAGCTCCATAGGCGGCAGGGTCTTCGTGGCCGTCACGACCCTGGCTATGTGGTAGGTCTGCACGAGAGTGAGTCTGGTCGTGTTGCCGTTCGCCACGACGGGTAGAAGATGAGTCTTCAGCAGCGTCTGGGTCGTGGAGAAAGTTTCGGTTATCGTCTCCAGCGGCGGCGTCGCCTGGCCAGGATCGAGTGATATGGCCGGAAGCGTGGCCACCGAGGAGTCGAGGGGCAAAGTGGTCTCGTAGGCGGCTCCGGTGTTCGCCAATATGTTCTCGGTCAACGGCTCGGACGGGTTGACCGTCGGCGACGCTTCTGGGGTGGCGAAACTCTTCTTCAACGTCGATGTCACGGTCACGTATCTGGTGTTCTTCTGGGTTCCGACCTTTTCGAAGACCAGAGAAGGAAAGACATGGGTTACTTCGTGGCTGAATATAGTCACGTAATCGATTATTGGACATTTATTTGCACTCACCTGGAAGGTATAGGGCGATTTGATGGTCGCTATCTCGAAGTAGGCGTCGTTGAGATCCGAGGCTGTCGATATTTCGACGTTTATCGTTTCGACGGGTAGAATTTGTTCCTGAACGCTGACGTCGACGTCTTCGGACTCTCCGGTCTCTTGTTCTTCGTCTTCGGAGGGTGGCACTTGGTCCTGAATCTTCTTCTGCGCGACCGGTGCCGGTTTTTCTTTCTCTTCAACGACTACTTCCTGTACTATGGTGCTGGCTTCCGGGGTCAGCGGCTTCTCGGGTTCGTCGTCGATCGGTTTTCGGATCGTGATTCTCGGCTTCGGGGTCGTCTTGTAGGACCACCGCCCCGGAGCCCTCGGCAGTTTTACTTTAGGTGAACTGTTCGACGAAGAAGACGAGGAGCTCGAGACCGCCTCAACCTTTGTTCTGAGCTGCTTTGCCGGTTGATTGCTTGGCCTGAAACCGTTTCTACGTCGAGTTACTGGAGCTTCGGTAGTCGTTGTGATTTGACTTCTGTTTCTGAAAGAGGAGATCCAAAGTGAGACTACTTTCTCTAATTTTCCTGTGTTTCTTTTTTGTTTGTCTCTCTTTTTTCTTTGTACGAGTCGCAAATATTTGAGTCCACAGTCCGTCGAGAAGAGTCTTTAGGTTCGAATCGTGTCAACTTACTTGTAGCCAGGTCTGGCGGTAGTGGCTCGATTTTTTCCCACCGATTTAATAGTGGGCAATTGTTCGTTGCTCTCCTGAGTTTCTTCGGGAAATTTATTGTTACGAAATTTAGGACGCAGTTGATGATTGTTCGAGTGACGTCGCGACGTTCTGATGTTTGTTCCTGAGAAAAAAAATGTATATTTCACACAAGAGTCACAATCTCATGTGGGAAATCGGTCTAATCGCGCTCGCTCTTGCTACCTGATTAAAGCGGACTATGTTTTTTCTTCTCTTCTCACGCAATGAGTCACGCTAATTTATTCCCCGTCCAACAATAACACGATCTTAAATAGTTACGCAAGATCTGATAGCACGAGTTGGCAAAAAGAAGAACGACACGATCAAATAGTTCCGCTCGGCTTCTACACGGTGGCCATTATGGAGAGTAAAAATCTCTGACTTTTCTAGATCAAATTATAATCTTGCCAGTACTGTAATTGGGACGGATTAATGGTTATTCAGATTTGTAATCAATAATGCTCTGAATCAATGGTGAAAGAAAATTATTTTTGAGAATACTTTTTCATTTATCATTTATACAAGTTTTACTGAGAAGAAAATAAATCGCTGTGGATTTTTCATTCTGTCTTGTCTTTTGTATCGCCATAAAATTCTCGACTTTTCCCTGACAATTTTTCGAATTTTCTGACTTGTTCCCGCCACAACGTTTCAACAACTCGATTATATGGCAAGAAGCTCGACTTCCCTCATCTGTAAACTAGCGATAAGTAAAAGTTGGCCAAAATTCAATCTTCTTTTTTGCGCGCGGATATTTTTCGAAATTTATTCGCATACCTGGCTGGGAATTGGCGACACTCTCCGGGGAAAGCCCCGGAGTATCATCCTGAAGAGTCGGTGGGGTCGGTTCAAGCTGAGGTCTCAACTTGCCGTGTTGGGGTCCGATCGTTTTCAGAATCCTCTGCGAATTTGTCGGTCTTATTTTACCCTCGTGTACATTTCCGCCTCCCAATACGTGCGACGAACTCTGAAGCACCTGCGCGTACTTTCCGTTTATGTAGGTTCCAATGACGTTCGTTTCGTGGACAGTGGTCAGTCCATCCTTGACAATGGTTCCGCCCAATTTGGTTACCAAACCGGTTGGATTGTCCTTCGATCTTCTAGACGCTGGTCTCGGCTTCGCGTGATGTTTTGACGAGGGTCTCAAGTTTATTAGCTAAAATATTATACAGACCTACCTCAACACAGACTCTCAACGATATTATTCTAGGTTCGATAAATTAACGATATAAGAAAAGTGGTATAATATTCGAATCGGAAAACTATTTTTTTCTCTCTCTCTTAGAATATTTGTTAATTTTTTTACGTGATTATACTGTAAACTTTCCCTTCGCTTCACTCATAGTTCAAGTCTATTCGTGTGTGAAAGTATTTCAGTCACGAGATAAACTTCTTTTTTCTCTCTCAAATTATGATAAAACGTCAGAGAAAAAGCGACAGTTTTTAGATTATTTATCCTAAGAAATTAAGTAGCGATTCGAATCGGTATACCTTACTTCCTGTTTGATGATTGAGGCAAAAAAAAAAAAAAATTGTCTGAATTAGAGATAAAAGAACGGCAATGAAGGATAAGCCTCGCTAATTATCTACATCGACTGTCATGAAATTATTAGCATCCTGTATGTATGTATATATACACTATGTGACAAATGGCTTAATCCCCATGGTCCTTGAATACATGAAAATAAAATCCGAAGCGGAATGGAAATGAAATGAAATGAATTGCAATAATATATTGTCACGAGGTTAAATTTGCATCGCGAAACGTGCTTCTGAGAAAAAATAAATAAATTGTACGGTCTTTAACACCAGTACCGACTGTCCATCTGACTCACATAAGAAATGAAGTTTTTTGCCCAACCTTGGAGCTCGCGGAATCTTTTGTTCGAATATTGCAAATATATGGTAATATAGAAAGAAAACGAAAAAATGGGAAGGAAAAAATTGCAGTGAGAGGAAGATCCATCATTTACCAACCTTGTATGTTTCGTCAACAATTTCTGTAGGTTGCTTTGACAGGAAATCGTATTCAGGTTCTGCTAAATTGTTCTTGACAACGTTTGGCACCTCATTAACCGGACGTACTTCAACGACACTCGAAATTACAGGACTTTTTGTAACCACTTCCACGTGTGTATTAACACTCTGAAAATTTTATACAACGATGCACGGACGTTTGTTACGTATCATATAATTACTTGCTCAAACAATTTCAGGGTAGAATTTTTTAATGCAAGGTGGTCAAATATTCGCTGCAGATTAACGTCTCGATGTTATTTTATACCTGTTTCGTTATAATGAGACACGAAAACGAAGAGAATGTGAATAACTATTTGATCATTGCATTCGGAATTGCTGAGAACTTAACAATTTGATAGAAGCATTAATTTTATGGGAAAAAAATTAGCGTCAGTATAATAACTATTTTCAGGTTGATTATAAGCTTATAGCGATGAGAGATAAAGATGTGGGAATGATTAATAATTATTTATACACCGCAAGCAAGATAATCTGAGAATAATAATAAACGACATGAAAAAAAAAAAAAGTGAATGCAATCATTTATTTACCTCACGTTTTGCTGGCACCAAATTGTCTGCGGAATTCTTGACGACGTTTTGTTCAACAACCGAGTGAACAATGATTTTAGTTTCCTTTTTTGTACCGCCGTTCGTATCCCCTTTGTGAGTTTTACTCGGTTGAATATCTGGTATTTTTTTCGTCGTTTCAACGGGTTTCGTTTGAATCGGTGGAGTCGGTGGCTGCGTAACGGGTTTTTCAGCCTTATTTCCCTCTAAAATGATTCGCAATTTCGATTTCCAGTTATATTACGCCTTTCTTTTTTTCCTCTGCATCCTACTTTCAAACTGCAATTACTCTCGTAAAGGCTTTTCTACAATCACACAGCTGCAGCGCAAAGAGCTCAAGAACCTAAGGCGATCTTGTTAAGCCTGGGCTGCAACTTTTTATAACTCGGCTTTCATTTAAAGTTTATATACTACGCACTGAACTTTTTTTTTTACTCTCGTTGTGCAATTAATCTGCCAAATCTCCAATTAATGGGGATCTGATTTTTTTTTCCTTGTGTTCTCTTATAATTTCAGAAAGTTCAACCGCAATGTTGTAACAAAGTTGAATTACCGTTTCTGAAATTGAATGGATTTTAACCGACTCATAATCCGAGTTTCTCATTCATTCGTGAATTTAGAATTTAGTTTGTTCATTCGATGTCACCTGTATTATATCGCAAGTGGTATTGTGGAATGAAAAAAAGAGCCGTTGCATCGTAACGGCAAATATATACTCCTTGGTTGTTTTATGACTTTGATTTACCCGAAGAGAATATAAATGAGGTGTAGGCAGGATACTATGACTACCAGTAGACGCCTACGCCAAACGATATTGCATACTATTTCAAATTATTTTCAACACTCATTTAATTATCTTCGATGTCACAGACTCTCCGTCGGACAATTGAGAATAACAAATATCGCGAGAAACACAGTTTGCATACTTGGAGTTCAAGATGCTCCTTGAGTATGTTGAAAAAAAAAATGCAAATTCGAATAACGAAAGTCCGTAAAAATTTCTCAAGTTATCGACCTGAGTCCGGGAGCCGCGGTGGCTCAGGGGCTAGAAGTGTAGGACCTCAAATCCGAACTTCGCGTGTTCAAACCCCGGCTGGGGAGATAATTCTGGATTTTTTTCGAAGTATTTTCCGAATGTGGGGAACGTAACTTGAAATTGCTGTACACACATACACTAAAGAGTACAAAAACAAAACAAAACAAAACAAAAAACACCCACGAGGCACATATGTATAAACAAAATAGCACCAAAAACCGAGGGGGAAACAACTCGTTGAAATAACATGTAGATAGCTCGTGAAATAACAGAAAATAAATAAGAAATAACCGACGAACTAAATGGAATAATGAGAAATAAGTGAAATGATTTGAATTATTTCCCTTAAAGAAAAAAAACAACGTGGTAGTCAAATCTCTCAAGCCAAAAACCACACACAGGGAGACAAAGGTCGATCAGCCCGAAGAATTAAAAGTACAGACACAAGGTGAGCAAAAGAACAGTATTAAATCGTATTCCGACTATAAGATGGGTAATCCTTGAACTCACCCGGTGGAGCACTCTGGGGACTGAATACCATCACCGTGTTTCCGATGGTCGTCGTAAAGTCGAGAAATCCGTAAACGGTCTGTGTAAGGAAATCATTTTTAGGAGACGGTGCTACTGCCGGTGGTGCAGCTGCGGGTGAATTCCCGGTGTATATTTGAGCAGTGATTTGAGTAGCTGAAAAATGATAATGCATTATTCAATTAGAGCCTCGATTCTACTGGATTCCAGATCGTGATTTTTCATGCCTATTATTCTCACGACTCGTTTCATCCGCTGTATAAACGAGAATGGATTATGCACAATAATTATTGTTAAATGGCTTGTCTTTCCCACAGATACAACTTTCAAACATATCGCTTCTACTTCAGACTCCGGCAAGGACGCGTGGCTACATATACGACCAGCTGGTAGCAATAATTGCATGAAAAAACGAAAATTATCCATAGAGAATATACTGTTACGCGTCGTTTTAACGTTTATTGAGTCTGCCTCGTGGTGGGTATCGACTCATCGATTTTTCAATCGAATAAATTTAGGATCAAAACCGGAGTGGATTGTGAATCAGAGATACGTAACTAGTACGTTAGGCGAATGATCGATTAAAACGTCGTGGCCAATGGCCTTGCAGTGTACAATTATTGTTGAAAGAACCTCTGTACGTGGGAAAGTGTGAGCATTTGGCAATAATGCAAAGACTAGAAAAGTGAAGGATTTATCTACGTCTACGAGAGATTTTCAGCGCTGCCTCGGGATACCGATCTTCAATCCTAATCTCAAATTACCGCAGTCACGGATTGAAACGAAGATAATGAATGAACCAACGGACACTTTCAAGTTTGAGTCCTGAATTTTTTCCTCCAGATTGTTTGGCTCGTAATTAAGAAATCGACAAGTTGTTGGGATTTTAGAATGATTCAAGGTTCCGCGGTATCCACAATGTCAATGTTACAACTTTGCGTTTTATAGCCAGAAGCGATTTCGACTATTCATTAGTAGTAGAGTCGACGTACAAGGCGGAATGAGTACTCACCGCAAACTAAGATTGTGAAAAAAACTGTGTATGTCGAAGCCATGACGCTCATTCGGATGTCATCGTACATTAACGTGGAAATTTAGAAACCTGAAATGATAAAAAGGATAAAATCAGCCGTCAGGTTTGGATACGCTCTAAAAAGTTTAACGTCATAAATTTGTCAAAAGTAGACCATTGATTGTTTCTTATCTCTATGTATATTGCAACAAATAACTCGAGATTTCAGCGACATATTAATTCCGAGGGTTGAAATAATTCAAAATAATTCATTTAATTCAGATTAATTTAACTTAATTCAACCTCAATATTTTATTGTTGTTGATTATCGTCAATATCCAGTCTACGAGGCTGATATAATATATCGACAGTTCGATCCCAGGTCGTTCAAGCTGTGAGGATAATGATTCGATGATTACGCAATCCCCGCATCCAGGAAGTGAATTATGGTATATTCCCATTCCTCGGAATAATTGAAATCCTTTCTCCGAAGATAAATTGAGCGAGAATACTTTTTTATCGTGTAGCATATAATCACTGCTCCCACGTACTGAATGACACTCGTTGAGAGGAGAGACAACCTGCCCAGATATTTTTTTTCGTCACACTACGCTAATGAATTTTGACGAATCATGATCCTCCGCATTTCGAACCATGCCTCGCGAATATATTCGCAATATTCTTCACCACGATTCGCATAGATATCGTCTCGGAATTAGGAGTTCGACTCTCAAATTGCGTAACGCGGTTGTTGGTAATCGGTTACCACGAAACAACGTAAAACCAAAAAAGATTCAAGAGGTGCCGATGTCTACAGAAACTGAAGGAACCGACGCGTAGAGAATATTTAATTTTTGTAGAAAAAAAAATGTGTTAGCATTTCTTAAACGTACCATCCGGTGATCGCATTATACTAATGCGAGTCCTAGACGGACAGGAGGTACTTTGAAAGAGCTCGCGATTCCATTCTTCAGAAACACTCGACTAAATATAATTAAAAAATCACCTGGGGTTTAACTAATGCCATATTATAATTTCCATGCCCATTTTCTGCACCATCTCGTTTTTGTGTCACGGACGACTCATGGTTCGAATATTATGCAGGGTTCGATAAATAATGAATTGAGAAGAAAAAAGAATCAATTCCTCTTCGAGGTTGATACTTGTGATGTGGGTATGGATTTTCAATGAGCAACGATCGAGTCGAATCTCTGACAATACTTTTACGCCTAAAATTTTAACAATTTGTATAATCGCTAGTCATAGTTTTTTTTTTGTCTTTCGCTTTCTGTAAGGTAATTTTCTCCAACCGCGTTACTAACAAGACTTAATTAACGAGCGTTCCTAATTTAATTTTATCGTTAGAAGAACCATTACGATCAATTCATATCTGCCATTTTTTTTTTTTCAAAGAATACTGTAAATTCTTTTATATCTTGTCAAAAAGAAAAATGAGTGAAAAATGAATATATGAGGAAGTCCTTTTTTGTCTGTCTCCTCGATCAGACTCATCCCTCGCGTGTATACGTGAATTGGTTTCGATGAAAAATTCCGAGGCCAAAGTTTACCGAGGGCCATGACCTCGAGAGAAGAATGCTGCCCACCGAAGAATATATTTATTCCGGAGTTCTGCATCCTTGTCGTTACAGTCGGAGGTCTCCGAAAACAATATCAATAATACTGCATCGTATCTGGTCTCGAGGTGAGACAATCCCCGTTACAAGACGAGACGAGACAATCGAAATCGTTCAAGGAATCAATAATTTATTACGAAATCGAATCACGAGTCAATAATTTTCGTTGGGACCGATAATCGCATCGATTTTTCACTCTAAAAAAGGCCGTTAATTATCATAAGTATAAAAAAGTACGGCTCTTAGATGCTGATTTTATTCTTTCGATCAACACTTCACACTTAGACATTTATTGATAGAAGAAGTTATGAATATATAATCGATTGACCGTTGTTGCCGTGAGATCATCGATGACTTAACGCGTCTCATCTTCGTAATAATCAATACGTCGTATTGTTTATTAACGTTTGGGATTCATAGTCACGATGACACCTTCCCCGCATCTCATGATCTAATGATAAAATATTAGGTGAAGGTATAATTAGAGAATTGATATTTTTTGACAACGGGCTACTTCCCACTTGTTACACGTAATTATAAAGTAAGTACGTTATATAAAAGGTGGGAATTATTGTATAATTACGATACTTTAATCACGCACAATCCCACGCTGCCATAAATATGCATCTTTAGTATGAATAGAATCGATTAACACTCATTTCTAATTATCGATGAGATTCAATTAGCCGTTTTCGCAACAAAACCCGTTTCATCAGTTCAAGAATAACATTTCTGACTGATCTCCTCATCGGTAGGTATATGCGTAGGCTTGATTTGTTTCGAGAAGAGCTATCAAACGACTTGAAGCCAAATATTTCAGGATTTACAAAAAAAAGCGTTACTTTTTTCTGACAATTTATTTTTTACACGCCTCAACGATTCCCCGTGTTTCTTTTCTTCTTCTTTTTTCTTCTTCAAACATTATCTGAAAAAATGTGACACGTTTCTTAATCCCCTCTTAGTAAAACCATTGAAATGAACGTGGCTGTGACAGAAAGTTTGACGACCTACGAAAACCTCTGCATTGGTTTAAAAAAAAAAATTGATCCGAGGGAATTAAAGCGCCAAAAATACGAATTTAATATCCCGATTCGATTTTTACAAACGCGAATTACTAGAGCAGTTACACAATGTTCATTGTAATAATAAACCACTCTGTGAATAATGATCGAACAATATGGAATCAAAGCAGACGCTACGTAAGTCGAAAGCACGCGGAGTTTACCTTTCACTGTTGTTTTCTCACGATATTGCAAAATAACTAGACCCGTAATCTGTTTTCTAATAATATATTGCGATTAACGAAGCGCGAGGTGCTATCAGCAGCTCGATTTTCATACCCAGACCAAAGTAAATTTTTAAGAACGTCAAACAGTTGCGAAACGAGTTATTTACTGGTCGGGTTCAAAATTCGCATTTTGAAATTCTCAGACGACACATAAATTCGCGATAAAAAAAAAAGATGGGAATTCACCTCGTAGCTGATTGGATTTCTCCTGACCGCAGAACTGGATCTAATCTCCCAGCTGAGAAGAAGAATTTAAATTGATCTAGTAAGAAGCGAGCATGAATATAATAGAACAAGAAAGAATCAGGTCATTGAATTTGAATATGGAACAACGTAATTTTTTTCATTCTTCTAAATGAACCAAATAAAATTTACTAGAGCTGAAAATTTATGTTCTATCGTTAATTATACCGTACCTTTCTCTTTCGGAGCTTTGCCCCCTAATTGTAACCAATCTAAATTATCACTACTCTAGAAAAAACAATATATATACAGAGGTTAAGATTTCGAGAGACACGTAATCCCAATTAATCCAACCGCGCGTGAAATTACGTAACAAAATTTGAAAACCTTGCCAAAATGTTTGTAAAAAAAAAATAAGTGTGATTTTCGGAGTCGCTATTCCTTGCAAGGTGATATTATATTTCATGCTCGGCACACCGCCAATTACCAGACTTGCTAATGACAGAGGTACACGATGACGGACACCCAGGGTGTCAAGGCTCTGTACTAATCTCGTAAAGCTACATACCTATATACATAGGTAAGCACCTATTATATTGCGCCAAGATCTGTGTTCTTGGTTTCTTATACCTACTCCAACGATATGGGAGTGGTTCTCTGTACCCAGACATGGCCTCATCTTTATTAATAAAGAAATAATAACGACCACAAAAAACAAGAACAAGAACAAGGGTGAACGAAAAGGAAAAAGATTTTTTATTTTATTTTCGTCAGTGATAATGAACGTAAAATACAGTTCACTCTCTATCTCTATATCGCTATTCACTCCTGAAATCAGACAAAGAGTACAAAATCACTAGAAATCAACCGAAACTCTTCGAAATCACTTTGAAATGATAAAAGATCAGCAGAAATCGAGCAACAATAATCCACAATTACAAATGAAATCGTATGGAAATCGCGGAAAAGTCTCAGTCCCATATATTCTCCAAATTGGAGTCCCTCTGGTCTATTATAGTGGATAGTTGACTTTTTGTCAATAAAATCGTTAAACTAATAATTGTCTCGACATAAATGAATGCTGTAAAATAATTATCCGTTACACTAAAGTTTCTTTGCGGTAGTTGTTGTCCTCGGAACACATAACATGAGGTTGAACTAGATATAGAAAATGACTTTAGCGAAAGCTTTTTCCTTACGGAATAAACGAGAACCTTTAGGTCTTAGAGTTTAAAAGTTGGAATAGTCGGTTGAAAAAAAAACGGATACAACTTTTATTTCCGTTTCCTTAGACCCGCAACCACGGGTTACGAGAGACGGTGCTTGTACTACATGGTCATACTATCGTCCCGGATGTCCTTAAATAGTTGAACACTTGTGAGCGTGACTGAGATAAGAATATCTCGGTTGATAATAATTTTTCCCCACGGAGACAAAGGAGTGATAGTGTTGTTTGAATAATTAATCGATAATTCACTATCTCCACCTAAATCTAACGGAAAACCAGTTCTCAATGACACTGGTGTACCGGACAGCAGATTGAACCAGAGGTGTGATAATTCGTGGTGGGAATTCGACGCCTCGTTAATATGCACTGTTTGAAATTTCTGCATTAAGTTTGATAAAAGTGTATGTGAAGCAATTAACATATACTTTTTGTATATTAAAATTCAAGTTTTTCAATATTTCAATATTCATACAACAGTTTTGAGCATTCAAAATCATTCGGAAATTTCAAAGCCAAGATTATACTAAATTTTATATACAGAATGATTTGATAATTCGGCTGAATACTCATATGATATGCAAATTCATGATAGTTTCGTTTAAAAATGGGTTTCCACTGCTACAATAATTGAAATTTCAAGACATTTTTGACAGTATGCGTTCTTGTAATAACCAAACCTTAAACAATTCCGACACGTAGTACGTAGGAAAATAATCCACCCACGTCTAAAACTTTCGCGCATTTAAAACCCGTAATCGCGATGCCACAGGTAGGGAATAGTTAACAGTTCACAAACGTGTGCTGCACTCGAATGGTGCTGCCGGATCACATCACACATTACGAGCCTGCAGCAGTGGAACATCGCAAATGCCAATTCAGTTTCAGCAATAGGCTGTAATATTCTACGATCCATGCGTCAGGCATTGTAATCTGTTCGACGAACGAGTTGTGATAAAGGATTGGTAAAAATCCGCGACTCTTCCTCGTTGAGACTCAAAAGACTGTGATTTTCAATCTCATAGAGATTTCGATCTTAGAAAACGAGAAATCTTTCCCATGTCCTCGATATTTCACACCGGAGTAACTACAGACTGATTTCTACTCAGAACAGAGAAGACGACTGGTGATTAGGTTCACGGATGATTTCTATCTATTGCGAATTTTGAATCAGATGATAATTGCTAACAATCTGGGATAATGTAGTAGAACAATCTACTAGAAATTTACTTCCAAATGGGGAAACGTCACGGCTTTTCCGATTCGGGGCTCTAGTGGGGCCCCGGATAGTTTTCCCGATTTGAACGCAATTTCTACACAGGAAGTGGACTCTGGTAGTATAACGTATTTTCCGTATCGTATCAGAGCGATTGCCTTGTTTGAAAACTTGGTTTCAATAATTAATTGGTCTGCTAATTACTGAGACTGACCGTCTAATACATTAGATTGAAATGTGATTCATTTAAAAAAAAAAAAGGAGAGAGAAAAAAACGTGGCATAATATGCTAATAAATGTAAAACCGGTCATCGTCCGAATAGTAAAAATATACGGAGGCGAGAGAGTACGTTCTCAGATTCTTGACCAATGTCCAAGATCACGGTCACAGACTCTCGGGGCTTGACCAACGGTCCACTGTCATTAACCCTACACAGCAGATGACTTTCGGCCACTTTCGTCGATCCATACGGAATATTCTTTCTCTTTCTATATTTCTCTTTCTAGAGAAACAAAAAAAAAATACCATCGCGTCTCAAATTTCTCCTGCGTTCATAAAAAGTGAAATCTTCAGGAGTATAATACCGATGAAAACGAAGTAGACGAAAAAAACTCTCAAGATTATTCACTTATTTATTTATTCATAACTCATTCAGTATTTTTTTTTTCGTGAGTATTTATCACAGCAAGACAATTCTTCTTTTTTTTTTAATCTTCTTCACGAGATCTATGATCGTATAGTAATTTTTCTACACACCTCGGATCTTTATAACCGCGTTTCGAATATGTATACGGTGTAAAGTAATCCGATTAGAAAATGGGAAAGTTTGATCTGTAATACGGTGTAACGCGATATTACCTAATGAATATAAGCAACACCGGTAACGCATAGACGATTTTAATTGAACCAGTCTCGCAGAGATTCACGGAAAATGTTATGGTCCTCGATTTTCTCTAGCTTCTCATTTATGATCAGAAAGGAACGTGAGTCTTTGCAAGAGTTCAGGGAAACGAATAAAATTACGTTCACTACTTAAGCTGGTTTCGAAGTCCACCTGTTCAATAAATTTATGCTTTACTGCGGTCACGTTGATCCGCGTTACACTCCGAGGTAAACGTCCTAGTCACGTGCGGAGTTAATCAACGGACTCACGTGCAATTCTTATTCGAGATTAATGACGAACGTGTAACATGGTCGAGAGAGGGGATAAACTCGGTCACGCTTTGATCAACGCCGTCGATAATTCGATCGGTTTAGGAAATAAAGATGAAAATTATATCTGGGCAAATATTTTTTGGAATCGGTACACCAGAATCATTTACTGCAACTTCTGGCACCGTGCAGAGACGGTGAAAGCTTCAATTTTACTCTCCCGATCTCAAGAGACAAGCCTCGAGCACTGCCTGCGATCTCTTGTACTGCGTGATTATTCTACACAGATACGCGAGTACAACTCTAATGCGAAAATTCTCAGCTCCAAGGGATCGGCTCGGTCGTTATTAAACTGCGTTTCAATGCTCTGCCTCGATGGGTTCGAAAGGAAGAAATGAAATAAAAATCAATTCACAACTTTCATTCGGAAGTGTTTCATTTATACACACAGCATCCGTGGAAGCCTGCACGTATCTATCGTTTCTCTATACCGCAAAGACAATCGAACGATATAGATAGATATAAATTATTCAACAGATAATTGAAGTATCGATGATAATTAGAAATGCACACTTGAAGAAGCAATGATGTACCGGATATATACGCGAATTACAGCGAATTCACACATTTTTTAATCCTTATTTGCCCAGGTATAATTTGCACGCCCATGAGAAGAGCGGAATAATAATTGTCATTGACTTTTTTTCAAGTGTGTACTCTTGGTTATATACCGATTCATAATAGTCGAGAGATTTTTAATTGGAAAGAATTCTTGGGGTACAAAATCTGATGCATTTTTTAATTAAAAAATTCAAGTTTCACTGTCGACTACACGCGACTAATTATCACACGGTATAACGGCGGTAAAAAAAAAATTAAATAATAGATCTCTGGCCCAGTTCTAACAATGGAATTCACATGTTAAAACTTGTACTTTCACTCTTCTGCGGTTTACCGCATGTTTAAGCATCACCGAATTACATGTGTAGAGCGTTGTGTGGCTTTACTCGTTACGATACAAAATTACAACCTTTTTTTCTTTTTTGTTGTGATGTTTTGTTTTTGAGTTTGAGTAATAGTTCGGTAACCTGCATTTCGTGGTAATCACTACTCATTCCAATCCGCTTCATGGTCTTTAGAACATCGTATCATCTCATGCTCGGTTTCTAGTGGGTAAATATTTTGAAAGATTATCTACGGTCACACCTTGATCGGTTCGATATTATTTTATCGTTGTTTTTGTGTCTTTTGTGTCCAATAACCCACCAATTAGAAAATTCAACTTTTTATAATATCGATCGAAGCAATTCGTCACGATAAATTTCATCAACGCTTCTTCCGGTCAAATCTTATGCTGAGAAGCATTTTTTTCACCAAAGGGTTCAAAGATACACTCGTGCAAAAAAATGCAGCTGCATTTACTGATAACTTTCTCGAATGTTTTCATATAGAAAGTTCATTGATGCCTAAAGTATATATAAAATTATAGCAATAAAATAATGCGATCATCAATAACTCGCAATAATTTTCTTCGTTTTTGATTTTTGCTATCGCAAACCTTCACCTCTTGATAAGAAAAAAACTGTGATAAACAGAGAAATGATCTAATTTATAATTTATAGAGTTTCTCTTACTTTCTTTCAGCTGATCCACTCGAGGAAATTACCGGCACCTCGTTGACACCGATTTATAAAAAAAAAAAATTGATTAAAAAAATCTCTCGAAATGTGATAAATATGCGGAAGAATTACTCGAAACAAATCCACACGTGAGGTTCAGTTTCGATAAGATTGATTGTCTCGTGTATTTTTATTTATTCCACAGGAGGTACAGGGTTCGGGGCTTCGTCTTGATATCTTTGCAAATCGATGCTTACTGCGGTGAACATTACCTCCAGGTTGCCTTCGAGTGACTGGTCCCAGTCCTGTACCCTCTCTGGCTAAACTTCTCTACATTCTACGCCAACCTCGATCGGGCTTTCACTTTACGCGCAACCAAACAGTACCATAAGCCTAATGGTCCAGCGTATAAAGACAAGACAAGACCAGACATTCCGGATAGTCGATACCGCGATTATATCCTCAAACGTTTCACGTCAACGTTAATGTACTTTCAGGTAGACGAGACCGAGAAGAAGAAGAAGAAGATGTAATTTCGAAGAGTTATGGTTTCTCTTCATTTGCGACGATGATGAATCGTTGTGAGCTGCTCAATATCGTTTACCTTGAAATTTGATACGTGAGTGACAGCGTGAATGTAACTCGGGTTACCACGAATTACCGAATCACCGTGCAGACAATGATTGAGCCATATAGAATTCGGTAGTGGGTTGATCATGGACTGTGATCTATTTCTGCATTTTTCGCAATGATAGATCCATTTGTTTTTTTTTTCTTCTGTGGCCGCTTAATGAGTAGACTCACGGTTTTTTATTATCTTCATTCGAAATTTGAACCTTGAATATATTCGAGGTATGTAGCAAAAAAAATAGAAATACTATTGAAACAATTTACATCGTGCGATATAATTAATGACAAATTGGCAAATTAAGAAACGTTCAAACTGAATTGAATCGCCATAAGTCATCCTGATATTTACTAAAAAAAAAACTGCATCGACGACTTCATGACTCAAATGACTCGAAAAAATTCTTCGATGATTGTTCAACCGGCATGAATTTATGATGATCGTAAACTTCTTCATAATACACAAATTTGGATGTACAGTAATTATCGAAACTGTTTTTTCCCAGCCTATATTACACAGGGTGAATTCCTACAGTCTAAGGTTGGCTAAATACGAGAAATGAGCTTTCAGACAGTTCAAAAGCTCGTTTCTCGATTCCAGCCAATTTCTATCTTGACAATAATTTAAATCAATAATAATGAGCGTATAATTTTTTTTCCAATTGTAGAGCTCCTTTTTTTCTGGAGTGAGTAATAATTTCGACAAATTCGAATGGTTTTGACGAAGTTCTAATGATTTATAATAGATCTAATGGTGCATAGGTACTTCCGGATATCGATTGGTATTGGTTTCTATACATGACTGAATGTCTATGAATAAGTACTGTATAATATAAGCAGGTTTTTAATTGTATATCTTCTGAACGATATATCATTTTTTTAGCATAGGTACAAACAAAAATTCCTGCAAGGTAACTTTCAAAGTTGAAAAAAGCGGCAGGATTCGCTTTTGGATTGAAATATCAATTGGCGTTGTGAGACTGCAAATCCCTGACCGAATTTCTGAATGTATACACTCCGATTTGAGAAACTGACCAAGTAATGGGAAGCGAATTGAACAGATAATATGTTTATATGAAAACTGTAAATGTGTGAGAAATAACAAAATGATCGATAACGTCCATTCATATTTCAGGTGGATCAATGAAAATTTTCAATGCCAATGTTTTATTGTATTTCTATCCGTTATTCATTCAACAAATGTATTTATCTATTATTTATCACGTCATCTCCCATAATAAACAGGCAAAAACCGAAAAATGTATGAACCTTTCATTCTTTCATCCTTTCAAGCCCCGAATTCAGTTTCAACTTTCAAAATGAATATACTTTTCGAAACATATACCATACTAAACTATTTTTTTTGTGAAAGTAGTATAACTCAAGAGTATTGTTCCAAATTTTTGCCAAAAAATATTGAAAATTGAAAAAGTTATGAATTTTTTTAGTAGAAAACCGTGTTCTTCTGAACACTTTTTTCAGGATTTTTTTTTAGTATTTAAAAACCAAAAATGTACAGTTTCATCGATGAGAGCATATTTTTCAACGTTCAAATTATGTCTCTGAATTTTTATACGGAAATATAACGCCTCTTGCTTCGGTAATCGCTCAAAGTTGGCTCGGGTCGAATTGACCCGGTGTGACTATCACAATAAGGTGTGATTATTACGGGTAAAAAAACATCAGTATAGTAATTGTATAATAATCGAAGAAAAAAACCTTTCTCTTCATGTTTTTTCTTTATTGAAATTCGGAAAACAAGTTTTTGAAATTCAATTCAAACAAAAAGGTAGACAGCGCCACACTGGCGAAGTCTGTGACTAAACCGCAACTCGTGGGATTATCGTATTCTACAATACACTTTCCTTTCTATCATCGCGCATATATTCCCAGACGTAACGGTTAAATTATAAAACAAAAAACTACGATGCTAACATAACCTAAAAAAAATTCAATTTCCACAACATAACCTCTCCTACTTTTTTTCATACGATCTTACGGTCGTAAACACACGTACGAATGAAATAATATTCGGTTTATACACCCGATGGTATAAACAAAAATAGATACTATGAATCCTGAAACGAAAAATCTACGAAAACAGCGACGAGCACAACACCGACTTGCCAGAGATATGAATATTAAATGCAGCGATGATCCCACCCAGGTTTGTTGTCCCCAATAATTGACGATATATCTCCAAAAAAATTTAACGGCTTCATTAACGTCTGAAAAAGATGTTTGAAGATCGTTTTCTCCGACCCATTGGACGACATAAATTTAACACAGCTGATCGTTTTCTAGTGTTTGATGATCTGTAACGCTGGTTTGGTGACAGGCCTGAAAAGAGAAACCGTAGACAGCATGATAAAAGAATTGGTCCAATCTTACGAGTTGATCATGCCGATGGGAAAATCGTACTGTTTTTTGAGACTGTCGTCGAAGGAAGACGCCGAGATTGTCTACAGAGCTCTTCACGGGAGACTGAAACTAGAGGGCAAAAATACTCCCGTGTATTTATGTTTTACAGAAACTGGTGAGGAAATCATTCATTTTCTATCTGCGATATCAAAGGTTCAAAATATACAGACTCTTCGTTATTTTACAGTCCCTGCGGAAGATGATCCGTGGGACAAACCCCTGCCTCCAGGGTTGAGGATAATCCAAGACTTCGTGACCCCGGAAGAGGAGGAAACTTTCTTGGAGTTCTTGGACTGGTCCGAGGCTGGTGAGACACCGAGAAGTGCTTTTCTTGCTGTTGAAAGACGAGGAAAGAGAAGAATCACTGAAAGTTCAATTTCTAATATACTCTGCGTGAATTGTTTCAGGAACGAATCCCTCCGAACTGAAACATCGGCAAGTTAAACATTTTGGATACGAATTTAGATACGATACGAACAAAGTAGACCCGGATAATCCGATCGCTCCCATTCCAAAATCTTATGAATTTCTATTGAATCGTTTCAAGAAGCACGACTGTGGCGTTTACGATTACGATCAGCTAACGATCAACCATTATCTACCTGGACAAGGTGAAATATTTGAAGAAAAAAAGGATATTCAGTCGCATAATGGTTTCAAAGTTGCTAATAAGACCTCAAATTCAACTTTTCCAGGTATACCTCCGCACATAGACACGCACAGTCCGTTCGAAGACACGATTCTCTCTTTGTCATTGGGTTCGGCATGTGTGATCGAATTTAAACGCGACGAAGATAGAAGACTCGTATTTCTCCCGACGAGATCGTTGCTTGTGATGTCAAGAGAAACTAGATACGCTTGGATCCACGCTATAGTACCCAGACAGAGCGACGTAGTGAAGACCAAAGATGGCACAACGGTTCTTCAGAGGTCGACAAGAACGTCTTTCACGTTTAGAAAAATTCGTACGGGCGATTGCCTCTGTTCTTTTGAAAAGTACTGCGATTCTAGGATGAATAACAGCCCGACTGTAATCAGCGACAACGTAGCTTCAAATTTAGAAAACAATTATGTTCACAAGGTGAAATTCAAGCGAGATCCCTTTCGATCGGTGGCTGCAATGATGGTCATTAAAAACTCATTTCTTAAAGGTCTACGAAGAAATTTCGGATCACTTTAGCGAAACTAGACACAAGCCGTGGCCCAACGTGACGAAATTCATCGAGTCCCTCGAGAAGGGAGCTCTGCTGTTGGACGTTGGTTGCGGAAATGGAAAATATCTCCAAGGAAGTCCAGACATATGCAAGGCGAGCTTTCTTCTCATTGACATCTGAAATTTATTACGGAAAGCTTGTTCAAAATGAAACAATAATTTCTCATCACTTTTCATATCCACAGGTAGGATGTGACCGAAGTTTTGGTCTGGCTGAGGTCTGTCATTCCAGAGGTTTCGAGGTCCTTCTAGCCGACTGTCTTCAAATTCCATACAAAACAGATTCCCTGGATGCCGTGATAAGCATCGCAGTTATTCACCACCTATCGACGCCGGATAGAAGAAGGCAGTCGATATCTGAGATGATGAGGGTCTTGAAGCCTGGCGGAAGGTGTTTGATCTACGTCTGGGCTAAAGATCAGAAGAAAAATTCGGTCGCTTCGACATACTTGAAGACCGGTACAAACGAGAATAAAAAACCTCAGAGCGAACTTAGCGAGAACGTTGTCACTGAGGGAGGTGCGATTCTTCCCGTGCATGAGAACCGAACTGAATTTACTCATTCGGACATGCTTGTTCCGTGGAAAAGAAAAGGCGGTGGTAATTTTCTCAGATTTTATCACGTCTTCGAGGAGGGCGAATTACCAAATTTATGTTCAGAACTGAAAAACGTTCTCATTGACAAAGTATATTACGACCAAGGCAATTGGTGCGTAATTTTATCGAAAGTATCCAATTACGATGATGAAAGAGAAAATTGATTTCATCTAAAAACAATTATGTGAAAATTTGTAAACTGATTCTCTTTTTCAAATTACAATATTGATAGTCTCGAAAAGTTCGTCCGATGAATCACGTCATATATTTTATCACCGAAATCTGCGTGTAATTCGTCATATAAGTTACCTTCTGAACATGACATTATGAAAAAAGAAATCGGATAATAAATCATCAGATATGGAACGAATGAAAAAATGTGCAGACACACAGAATGTTGATTTGTATTCATGATTTACGATTTTATTCGTAATATATTGTATCTGATGATTCATTATCCGATTTTTTTAATGAAATTTTATGACAAATTAGATACAGATCTCGTTCATAACATTGTGAGATTCATCACAGGGAATTTTTCACTAGAGAAGACAGAAACTCCGTGAGGCTATAAGTATATGTAAAAAATAAAAGTAAATATATATTTTCATAGAAAATGTAACTATAAAGTTTATATGAGAAAATAAATTAATTGATAGCTCAATTCCAGCGAAATATGTGGTGATCTGCATCGTCCGAATATTATTTAGAATCCTCTCTCAATCGACTTTCTTCATAGTTCTGAAACTAGAGTACATTATTTTCTGATGCAAATTGAATTGAATTAGTTGAATTGTAATAGCTGACTAATCATTATGTGAAATTAGATATAAGTCCGTAGGCATGAGGCAGCATGTATTATAATTTGTAACTATGTAACGTATTTGTCTATGGATAATCACAATATCAATCAGCGATTCTGGTACGTATGTTAATTACATACAAGTCTACTTATATTTACACGCGTACCAACGATAGAAGGACATTGGTTTCGCATTTCGGAGCCTTGCCAAAAGTTGCAACTACATAATGTAATGTATGCGCCGCAATGTTAATTCAAGATATACGCAATTATTAATATTAATAGACTATGTTCGGACATGCGATCGAAAAGATAAAATTTTTATAAACTTGCAGAGCAAAGGAAACGATTCTGAGATCTTGTTGATGAATTTTTTAGTTTCGTTGATCAATAAAACAACACGAATTACAATATATGAAATAATACTTGACAAAAAAAATAAAGAATTTTTGGTATCGAAATTAAAAATCGTGGGATTCCCCGGATGTATCCTCGCATCGATCATCTCCTTCAAAATATCGATGACTCGTCCCAAAAGTTGAAAGTCATGACGTAGCCGTGTATTTAATTACGTCACCTGCGTCAATGACCTGCGATAGGATGGATTTCATTTTCGGATACATCTATGCGCTCGTGGTCGCATTGTATGGAAAAAAAAATAAAACCAGATATGATCCAATTATACGTTGATGAATCCATTGAATATCTTCCCATCTTAATTTTTGTACTATTATAAATTGGATACTATTCAGATACATATGATGTGATGATACAATGTGAGTTGGGATAGAATTTTTACGTCTGTGTAAATAAATACGAATTGAACAATATACGTGTATATAGATTATTTTACATATTTTTTGAAAAGTTTATTTATCCCTAAGAGATATACAAAACAAACATTTTCCTTTTTGTAACTATTACAATTCCCTAAAATAACAGAGAATTCTGTCATGAGTTTCAATATTTTGTTGTTGGTTATTTTTTTTTATTTTTCATTCTTCAATTTTTTCGTACTTTGCTTCTTTACTTCCTCTTTAAATCATTATTAATATTATCATTATTCAATATTATTATTATCGTCATCTCCATCAAATGGATGCATCTCTTTTGTTTTTATTTCTTTTTTTTAATGTTTGTTATCAGTACAATAGTATTTTCATTACTCAGCTATGCGTTCAAAGTGTTTATGCACATTGCAAATCAGTATTAAAATATTACAATTTCATATTTTACAGTATTCGTCGTAGTCCTCTCTAGCTCCCTCTAAAAACAGGTTTTTCATTTTGTTTTATTTATTTAATTAATAATTAATTATTTACTTGTTTTCTCCATTATTCATTTTTTTTTACTCATCCTTTGTCATAATAATAATAATAATAATAGGTAATAGAATTATACATTATGTGACAGTGCGCAGGGGGAGAATGAAGAGTTACTTTATGTTGTTTGTAAGTAGGTAGTTCTTTTGACCGCTCGAGTAGTAGTCAAGACGTAAGATAGAGTCAAATGGAATATAAATGTATTTTTTTCTATGTCTTCCTCCTTACGTAACAACAGTGACTTGAAATAACTGTAAAGTGTAATTGTAATTGCAAAAAAAAAGAAATTTTTTCTCTTGTCACATTTTATTTTCATTTTTTTCTTTCACGTATTTGTTTTTCTTTTCATTATGTATTTCGTAATATTATGGGTATCATCGTAATGTGTGTGTTTATTTTTTCACCATTTGCGACGTATTAAAAATAAAGAAAAAAGGAAATAAGAAAACGAAAAATAATGATAGTAATAATGATAATAATAATAATGATAAAGAAAAAAAGTCAAATAAATGGCCATGGTCACAAGGTTTTCTTTTCGATTCTCGATCAAAGTAGTCGGACATATCAAGTAAAATGGTATATAATAGTTTCATATAGTATAGTTCAATATATGCCCCGTTTAATTGGCTCAAATCTCAATGATTGGGATCTGTACATATTAGGATCTAGGAATGTTATAACATTACGAGAAAACCACAATAATTTATTATAATACAGCCTCCTGTACACCATGTGACTCAAGGTGACCATGTACTGCTTCCTCGAACGTACTTTCTTTCTCTCTACATGATAATACGCTCGATAAAAGAAAATATAATAATAGTATGTAAACTTAAAGCAAGAATTTTAATTAAAGAATTAAAAAGAAAAAAAACATTAAAGAACGTCAGAACAAAAAATATGTATAATATATCGTTATCTTTTTCCTTTCAAATGATGAGAACGAATACATGTAGTATATGTATGCATATGAAAGGGAGGGATTGTAATGGTTGAAAGGACAGGGACCGATTGATTGATTACAAGGTAACATTTTAACACGATGCTTAATTACAAATTCTTCAGAATAATTGTTATTTTGTTACACAACTTTAGTAAAAAGAGTAATAATAATAATAATAATAAGAATAAAGAGTCAATTATTTGTTTTTTTTTTTTTGTTTTTTTTTTTTTTTTTCATCTTTTTTTTTTTTTTTTTGTTTTTCTGTCATCAACGGTGGTTTTATTTATAATGTATATCGAGTCCCTGTACCTCCCCTCCCACAAATCGAAAAAAAACTGAATGGGGTACGGCGATACGTAAAATCATTTTTCGTATTCCTATATCCTATACCACTTTACACATGTGTTTATGTACTATCAATATGTTAAAATACAAATGTCACTCATACAATCTCCGCTCGCATCACTCACACATACAATTGTTATTTTTTTTTCTTTTCTTTTTAAAATAATTATCAATAATCGCGGTATTCTTTTATTTTATTTTTTTTGTGATTTTTTTTTGTAATATTTTTTTTTGTTGTATTTTTTTTTTCTTTTTTAATTTTATTCTTTATTAATTATTATTATTGTAAATAATCAGGACTGGGGCGGGGGGAAATGAGGGGGGGAGGAGTGGGAGTTGTTGGTTAGTTATTTGTTCTCCTAGTGGTGTAAGTACGCTCACGCTAAGGTCAATGGTATGTACAGTAGGTGAGGTATGCTTGGGGATTATTAATCAATGGACACGGAGGGGGTAGGGGGCGGGTGATGGACAAGAGTTACAACTGCGTCAGGTTATTCGTCATCCTCTTCCGCATCTTCTTCTTCCGCATCCTCCTCGCTATCATGTTTAACAGCGATTGCAGGAGCTCCGACGCCAGGTCCGCCGGTCTTCAATTTCTTTTTGTACGCAGTCATTTCCTATAAAGATTTTTCTCCTATTAACAAATATGTTTACGGTCATTCGCAAAAAAAGGAAAATAATATATTATAATATATAATACACATTAATATCACAATCATTATAATAATAAATTGTTTAATTGATTGAAAAAAAAAAATAAATAAAAAAAAAATGTTTATGACTTAAATTCATTTGTATTTATTGAAATGAAGATACATACCCTTTCATATCGAGCTTTGTCCTTCTCTGCCATAGCCTCGTACTTTGATTTGGTTTCAGGCTCGGCGTCGGACCACTTCTTTCCTAGCTCCTTGGCGATATCGCCTACTCCGTATTCCGGATTGAGTGACTTGACCTTTCCACGCTCGTCATTGCAGAACCAGAAGAAGGCCGACCTGGGGTATCGAATTGAACATTAGAACGTGACACACTCGTCGTTGTGACAACAAAATTTGATATCGATATAGTTTGTCGTTACTCACAATGATCTCTTGGGCGCATTGGGATCTTTGATGTGCTTGCGTTTCTTTCCTCTGCCTGTTTTACTCTCACCCTTAGGCGGAGTGTAATTCTGCATCTCGGCGTCGTACCTCTTCTTGTCTTTCTCAGCCATCTCATGGAAGCGTTTCTTCTCCTTGTCGGACATTGTCTGTAAATAAAATATGGATAGGATGTAGGAAAAATGCATCTTCCGCACCTTCTTTGAGATCCGTAGATAACAGTGGGAGGTGAGAAGAAAAAAAAATCATTGAATCAGTTCCAGAGTTCCGATTCACATGAATGGAGGGCTGACGTAATAATGGCCACAATAGAATACGTCGAAATATGCTATTAGCCGGTGAATGTTATCTGTACGTAGAGTCGATGGGCGGCAATTAAACGTCAACTATACATCGAACGTGATCTCTATCAGTTTCAACAGATAATCCCGTTGGATCTGTGCGAGAATAATTCGCCATTTGTTAATCGATGTACTTAAAACCTACTCAAGGATTAGACTTTGATTTTTAATAGATCGTTCGTACCCTCTAAAATTGAAGAATTTACATCAATATAATAACGGCGCGCTTGCGCGTCCGCTCACGGCGTACGTATCTAAGTACCTTTTCTCCGGGACCTAGCTAAAATCCATAAATAATAATCTATCATAGGTATTTAATTTTTTAACCAAGTTTTTCTCGATCTAAATCGAAAATACATCGCGAATTTGGTTCCGAGAGTTTCGTTCCACCGGCTTTGTTCGATGATAAAATTAATATTTCGATTGGTCGAAAGCGTATTACGTATTTTAACGTGTTATATGAAAGGCGGTATTAAAATCAAGGTGCGGAGCCTGTCGAGGATGTGGAATGGGTCGGGGGAGTGAATGCCGTACCCGCCGGGGAAAGACGAGAGAGAGAGTGAGAAGGGGAACGAGGGAAACGAGGGGAATATCGAGGAAGAGGGAAAAGAGGGTCGGAGAGTTGGTCGATAGTTGGGGGCAACGGCAACCGTCTATGGCGCCGAACCAGCCCCAAACCAAACCTTGACGGCGTTGTAACGTTTTCCCCCATCGACGAAAACGTTCAATATTTTCAAGATTTTCACTCTTTCGTTATTAGTTTTTAATCCTCTTTCGGTATAAAGGAAAAAAAAACTTGTCCAGTCGAAGATACAATCTTCGAGATAATAGAGAGCCCGAAATACAACGATACGCGCGATTTTAGTCACATGACTCAAATTAGCTGAACGAAATGAATTTTTATCAAAGATCGACGGATTGGTTGCAGCTGCCGCTGCGTAGTTCGGTTAAATTCGTAAGAATTGTGTTGTGACTCACCTTCCACCTCAGAGCACATTTTTTGGAAAACTCCTGGAATACAATGTTCTCTTCGGGATGTTTTTTCTTATGCTCCTGACGGCAAGTCTGTACGAAAAAAGCGTACGCAGTCATTCGCCCCCTCGGCTTAGCATCGGCTGCCTTTCCTCTCGGCATTTTTCCTCGCTGTAAGCCCTGAGCGTTATTTTGCAGATTATTTTGCTGTTGCGGTAGCTGCTGTATCTGATGCTGTAATCATAAATATAACATATATTGTTTTTGGTGTTTTTCGAACCGTGTAAAAAAAATATTAAAAGAAACACTCGCGAGATCGTTAGATTTTTTTTTTCTAGATCGTGATGAATATCGAAAGTATTTATTTCCGTTTTCTTTTTGCCAAACTGTATAGTCGCTATATAGGAGGGAATAATTTATCCAGGAATCTGATCATCAACGCTGAAAATAATACGTGAAAGGTAGTAGAAGAACGCTCGATAGCGTCATCGGTTGAAAAAGAGAGGAGAGAAAAAAAATATAATAAAATTCACTCGTTTCTACTATTTAGATACATACATTATTCACATTCGCCACGAGTTGATGGATGAACTCGAGTGAATTACACATTAATGACAACGCACACAACAGCTTTGTATGTGTGATACAAGAATAAATAACATGAAGGGACAAAAAAAAAATAGTTCGAAACTGAACTTTTGAAATTTAGACATCGCTCGAAAAAAAAAATATTTAACAAAGATCTTGAAATAAACGTTCCGAGGGTAAATATTTTTCGAAAGAACAAGGTTCGTTGAACCAAGAATATACATATATATGTATATATTTTTTTCTTATTATTCTCTTGTTAAACAATTTCTATCCTGTCAAATAATATCTCGGATAAACGTCATAATAATAATAATAATAACAATAATAATAATCGTCATCATCATCATCATCATCATCATCTCGTGAAATCTTTACTACGGACATTTTGTACGCCTGCTGTGTTCGAGTTTAGGCGTTGGTTTTGTTTCTTTTCGTCTTTTTTCCTCTCTCAACCAGATGTATGTGTATAACGTGTTAGTTCATTGCGTCACAACACGACACGTTGCATATTTATATTATAGAAGTGTTTCAGTGAAATAAAGATATCGATGTATTAAACCGGTCGTTTGTTATCTTGTCGATTGTTTTTTTTTTTTTTGCTTCGATATATCTTTTAATTCGTTATCTTCAGTTTTCTTCGATTACCTATAAGAATATTCAGAATATTTCTATCATCGTCGTGACCGGTGTAACGAAAATCAGGTTTTAAGATTCTATTGATTATTTCAATTACTAATTTTCCCAGAACCACAAGGTGAGTCCGATGACCGAATTACAGTGACAATATTTACACCGAGTATTATACACGCTTAACCATAATCCGTGACAGACACTCTCACCGAATACCCGAACAAAATATTCGTCAAGAATACATTGAACTTCATATTTCATAAGCAATAGCAAAAAAAAAAGATAGTAAAACAATTTTGAGAATTCAATTTTGCTAAGACGTATCAATCAGCGAATAAAAGAATTTGAATCCGTTAATTGATAGAATAATTGGATTTATGTTAAACATCTTCGTGTGTTTGAAAACTGACTAACAAACGTTATAATACCGTTGAGTTATTCGTTTGAACATAAAACTCGATAGCCATCGTATTTTTATAGCTTTTAGATATAAATAAAGGAGAAGAAAAAAAAAGAACGAAGAGGTGAAAAGAAAATATCTCGCTGGACAACCAGAATTCCTGCACGCGTAGACACTATGATGCAATTTCTCTATTTCCCTCCGGTCGTTGTCTCGCTCGCGTTTATAAAAAACCTGGCCCCTGCAGGCGTGCGTAGTTTTCAAATAATTTCTAACGAATAAAGAGCCAAGAAAAAAAAAAAACCTCTTGGTTTAAAATTGTCGAATAAATCATAGAAAATTTGTGCGCAAGGTGTTCTTTGACCAAAAAGCATTGAACCGCCTAAAACTCAGCTCGACGTAGCACTCGAAAAATAATCGTTAAACGAGTACGAAAGATTCCCGCGGTGTTAATTGTCGTAGATTATCAGAGAATGAAATGTAATTGAGGTCGAAATTGTGTTCAAGAATGTAAAAAAAAATAAAAAATTCTCGCTCTCACACGAATGAAACAGTTTCAACCTACTTAATCTCAAGATGATATCGAGCATCGAGTAAAAGCGCGAAATGGGATTGATCAAAATTGCCTGTCGAATCCCACCGCCTCGAATCTCTCGCTCTCTTGTTTATTCGGGGGTTGAATAGAACGGGGAGGTAAATAAGATTATATATTTTTCGTCGTTGTTATCGTCGATTTCGATGTATCGTTATAAACATACCGGGGACATAATGGGGGGCGTGGAAGCTTGCGTAGTGATAGGCGAAAGGTGTTGCTGTTGCTGTTGTTGCTGTTGATTCTGTTGAATTTGTTGTTGGTGAATATTATTTTGCGGTGCGTCCATAACGCCGCCGGAATACCACCACTGAACACTGGGGGGTGCCGCTGGTCCGCCGCCACCACCGGCAACGCTACCAAGCCTGTAATCGTAACCTCCCCGCATACACGAGCCCACAGGCGCCGACGTCGAAACGGTCGACTGAGTGCCGGTCGTTGCCGGATTTTGGAAGCTGGAAGCCATCTTGTATGAGAAAAGTTGCTGAGTAGCGGCAGCGGCCGCTGTACTTCTAACTATGTCTTGATGATGCTGAGACAATTGCTGTTGTTGTTGCTGCTGCTGTTGTTGTTGCTGCTGCTGTTGCTGCTGCTGTTGTTGTTGTTGTGCCTGTTGTTGTGCCTGTTGTTGTGCCTGTGCTTGCGCCTGCTGCTGCTGGTTCATCAAATGTTGATGATGCTGCTGCAAACTTTGCTGCTGCTGTTCGGGCGAGACCGCGTTCAGACCGGCAGGCCACCAGACCGGTCCCCCTGATCCGTCCTCGCGGGTTCCTGGGGACGCGGTGCCCCATCCACCGCCGACGCGGTGGTGTTCCGACATGTCACACACGTCCGTCTGTCACTTTATCTCCGGTGTTTTAACCGAGTTATATGTATATATATATCTAAACACACGAGTAGAAATATTGCTCTCTGACCACACTCGACACTCACACACCTCTACACGGATTCATTCGTACGTCCGATGTTAATACCGCGCTACCTTTTTTTTTTCGTTTCGATCTATGTAACGATGTTACAGTTTTTCCTTCAATATGTTATTATATGTATGTTAGGCAAAGGCACACTGTCACACGACACGTTTGGTCGGCGTCCCGCGCACCACTACACACGTCCGTCGATAATGAATATAAAACCCGAGGGTACTAAAGAGTAAGAAACTATAAACGATATGAAACTGCACTGTAAACTTGCGGGGTGATCAGCTCGTTGCCCGCCAGAGCTAGCAGCACGCGTTCTTTCGTAGGCTAAGTGTATTCTTCTACCCCTCTGTTCACTGTGGTATATCGATATATCGCGTAGTTTTTGGTTGGTTAAGCGAATCCGGCGGTGGCGGCGACGGTTACGCGTTCGACGCGCGATACCACGTAGGTAGGAAGAGAAGGTAGAGAGGACGAAGGTACGTTACTTGGGATGCGGTCTACTCGACGCTACGTTTGCCGTTCGTTAGGTTCGTGTTCGGTGGGAAGGAGAGGGAGGGGCGCTCGAGGGGAACGAGGGGAGACCCGGGGGTGGGGAGACTATGTCTGGCGGGGGTATCGCGCCGCTTTACCTCTATCCTCGTCTCTCTCGTTCGGGACTTTCTATCTTTTTCTATCACTCGACCAGCGCGCCTGCTCTCGATGCTCGGTCTATACCCAGAGCCACCTCCTCTTCTCTTATTCTTCTCCTCCCCCCTCCTTCACCAACACTGTATCGTTACTCGGAGCTACGCCGTACGAGACGTGGCGTGCACGTATACGCATCGGGATATTTCGTGTAGCTTGCTCAATACTCGCAGGCGCGGGCAGGGAGTGAGAGAGAAGGAGAGAGGGGAGAGAGCGAACGCTTGGCTAGTAGAATATTTCCGTCTCTTTCTATTATAGACGCCACGACGATACGGCGTCGGGTGTTTTCGGCCTGTCTGTGTTTGTGAGCGTGGGGCTCCGGCAGCGTTGCCAAGTCGGGGCTTCACTAGCCGGTATTAACGCCCGACGCTCACAAAGGAAAATCCCAACAGCCAACCGGGGGCCTGGAACCCGAGGTAGGGACGCGGTGCGAGCCTACCACAGCGATTCTTGCAACGCCGCGCTTGCTTCCTTCTACCGACCGAGAGAGCGTTGTAACCGTTGGCGGGTAGAGGGGCTGAACCCTTCTCTACCCTTGAAACTCGAGGTCAACTTTTAGGCAGAGATTTCTTAGGTTACTTTTTTTATACCATTTTTATTTTTCTATTATTTTTTATTCAATTTTTCAATTCCGCCATCTTTGTTCCGCGCTCTCGTGTTAACCTCGCGAACGGTAAGAAAGTAATAAATTTCTTTTGTCTAGAATATTCGTTATAGGCGTAATTAGCCGGAGTTTCGTTCGATAAGAGTAAAAAGAGAACAAACAAAAAAAAAGCTAGCGCGAGATATGCGCGTAAAATGATCGTGAGTCGTTTGTAATTTGAAAATTTAAACGCCGATTGAAAATGAGAACATAGTATAGAATTCGGCTGGGTGTACCGGGGCTTAGTTAGAACCCGAGCGAGCACGAGGCAGCGCGAATCAAAGAGAGAGAAGAGAACAGAACCGGGTCCGGGTCAATAAGACGCGGAGAGGCAAGCGGGCGCCGCGCATTCCCAGGGCCAGCAGCAGCAGCAGCAGCACCGGCAGGCCGGGGGAAAAGGAGGAGAGAAAGAGAGAGGCAGAAGCCGGGGTTCGTTCGGTTTCGGTGTCGTAGGCGTCTGGTGACCCGAAACCGCACGATACCACCCGAGTATAACCGACAGGGCGAAGACCGCCGCCGCGCGCATCCACGGGCGCATATGTACCGCACATACACCGAGCCACGTTATGTACGGCACGCGTGTGTCCGTGTCCAACCCTTCGCCTTCGATGCCGCCATGGCGTCCCTTCTCTCGGGAAAATACCACGCTACCAACAGTATAGGGCATACATACATACATATGGTACGTTCGCCGAAAAAACATTCGCTCATTCTCAAACTCTACGCTTAGAGGGAGAAAAAAAATAGCGATAAAGGGGGCTGGGGGTGAATTACGAGCGCTTTCATATTTCGGGGGTTACAAATATTATCAAATACTATCATGCAACTTGGTATTATTGAAGAATAACAGTTTGAAAATATCGATACTTTTCGGCACGTTGAAGGCTATTGTTTGAATGGTGAATAGAAACAAAAGAAAATGACAAGTTCGAGGCTACTATGCTTATTGTGGGTTGGAAAATTCTAGTTAAGGATGACGAATATTCTCGGAAAGATATACCGACGAGTCGAGTCTATTCAGGCGTACCTAGGGTAGGTAACTAGGGTTCTGAGAAGTATAGAAACTTTGGAAATAATAGACGTTTGTACCTGAGGGTTTTGGGAAATTTCTTGAATTCGGATTTTATCCGGGGTTTTAAAGGAACGAGAAACCCCCGTAGTGGCAACGTTGTGGAACATCGGACTCGCAGGTGCTACCTACGGAAACCTACACTTACCGTTGGCCAAACGAACCCAACAGCAGGAGAGAGAGATAGCGAGTGGAGGTTGAGAAACACGCGGTGTTCAAAAATTACCCGTCCGACCGGGACCCAACGGACCGAACCACATGTTCCAGAGCTCTAAAGTGTTTCAAAAACTGTTTCAGTTCAAACGCTGAAGGAAATATGTCGCTAGACGAAATGCACGCTGGAGTAAATTTGATCTTTCGGTATGGGAACAAAAGCTCAGTCGCCTCTTTGTTTCTTGTTGAATCACGGGTCAACGAACTTGAAACGATAAATAATAACTATTCAATGTCAATGATTCTCCAAGTTGAAGAGAATAAATTTCACTAAATAACAAAATTTCTATTCTAGTACATCAAACAGTTCATTCATTACGGAAATAGACGTATGTATCTGCGAAAAGGTTTAGATTGCTTCGTGTATAAGCAGATAAACTAAGAAAAAAAAAAAAAAAACAATTCATTCGCGATGTGCATCGTTATCGACGTTATGTTTGACTCGCGTATTTTTTTACAGCACAGTAAACAATCAAAATAATAATGAAAATGATTGATACTAATTTCGAAACTAATTAAACAAAGAAACTAACGAGTGTACTTTGTATTAAAATATTGTAACGCTGAATTACCTCTAGGTATCTAATTACGTGCACTCGGTTATTTGTTTAATTTGAAAATAAGTACACAGTTGAAGTAAATAAAACTGTGCAGAAATTATATCGCTAACGTAACGATGGTTACAAATGTAGGTCTTCGTGTAATTGAAAATGAAAGAAAAAGGATTTTTTGTCTATCAAAGTCTATCCCCCATGTTTTATCATTATTATTGTTACTGTTTTTCATTCTTCCCGGAATAAGATATAGATACGGTTTACGTAGGTACATGCGGTAAAAAAAGTCACGGGCAGATCGCAGAGCATGGGAGCACTAAAGAAGAAAAAAAGTCAGTACATACAACGTAATCGTGACTCGTACAAACTTCGACCCTGCATAATTATCTGCAATAACTTTACACCCGTGGCTAAGGCTGGTACATGTTAAAAAACAACAATAATAATAATAATGAAAGCTATTAGACCGAGTAAGAAGGAAAATAAAGTATCAGATAATCGTTAACGGTGCTTACTAATCAATCTTTCACGACTCTAATTCATTCAGTAATTAAAAGACAATGGGAATAAATGTTTGAAAATCATATTCAAGTGTGTCAAACATATTTTTATGTAATCAATTCGAAACGAACAATGCGGTAGGCTCGCTAACGAAGATGGCACACTTATCGAGACCGTTAATCATATTTCAGAAAATTAAAAAACAAAAACTAATTGAAAACAAAAAGGAAATAATGCGTTCGAGAATTAATCGGTATTTGTGATGAAAAAAAAGAGCCGGAATAAATGGCTGCGCAACTGCGCATGCGTTACATTATAGACACACATAAACACATACTATTTTGATAATAATTGAAATGTAGTAAATAAGATGGATGTCAGCTGACGTTACGTACGTTGTAGAAAACAATTCGTTGCGCGATTTATTGGGAGGGTTGGGGGGTGGGGGGGACTGAGATCTAACAACCAATGAAACGTTGTGATCTGAATAATTTTCTGATTTTATATTATTTATTATGGAACAAATATTATTCAAGTGGAATTTAGAAACCCGCCTAAAATTTTTCACACGACTAACGTAGTACGTCCGTCGTTAGGTTCGTTCGCTTCGTTCGTGTCCCTTCCACGGAATATAGTCGGATAAACGCGCGCAACACATGGCGGACGGATTCGGGCTCTGTCGACAATTTCCGGCATGCGAACGCCAGCAGCAGCCAACGAGCTCGAAGTGGTCGAGAGGCCAGAGATAATCGAAATAACGAATTAAACTAATGATTACATGATAAAATAGATAGTCGAATAAACGAAACAAAAATATCAATCAATCAATATCAATAGAAAGAATTTTTAAAAAACCGTTGATGATTAAAATTTTTTTTATAGGAACTATTTTTACCTCTGGTCTGTACGAAACGCGGTATCATCTGTGTGTGTGTGAATAATATACAATACATACACATGTGTTATTTATCATGTATATTACGGTTGATATAGAATATATGTGTGTGTATGTATATATATATTTTTTCTTTACTTAACGCGCACTTGAAACCTTCAACTACAATTAGTTCGCTTTTACTACAGCGCGACGACAACAACAATAACCCCGTCGAACGTCACACGATTTATTAGAAATGGCTGCGAGGCTTGGCTCGAGTCGAAATGTTTTCTAAAGATGGCAGCAGCTGTCCGAGGCCGAGCTGCGCCAAGAACACACATCAGAGTAATATCGACGCGTGTGCGTGCGTCTCTACTACGTAAAACGCACACAAACGTATCTATCCATCTCTGTAATAACAGAAGAAGATACGAAGACGAGAAAAAGAAAAAAAAAAACTGCTGCGTACTATAATGCACCACAATTGTACTCATGGCATAATACATATTCTACGACCACTTCTCTCTTTACAACGCTACGAACGATACACAAACATACTTTGACTGTGGTTCTGTAGATTATCATAATTGATTTTTGAATGATAATAAAATTTGAAAATTCACATTTCTATAGAAATATTTTTGGCTCATTTTATTCATACGATCCGAATCAAAGGCAGTTTGGATTTTCAAATTTCAATAATCAGCGTCCAATTAACACAATAAAAAAAAAGACTGTTTGCTAATTCATGTCAATGTTCTTTTCCTTCCAGTTGAAGCAATTGAATACCCTTTTTATAATATTCTCAAGTATGAATTTTAACCAGCACTCGCGCTATGAGATTTTATCTCACTAATTTCCTAATTCATATTTCACACTAATTCCAAATTGTAGGACTAAATAAAATTTCGTTCTCTCTCATCGCGCGAATATACCTAGGGTTTGTCGATACGCTGGGCGTGCAATGACGCCGTGAGGGAAACTCTCATAGCACGAGTGCTGACGGATTGTATGCAACGATATATTGATACGATGTTATAACAGCCTCGTAATATACCGTAGCCTTGTTATGTAATATTTATAATTGTTTGTAACAGAGAAAATCAACTGTTCAAAACAATTTCTTTCGTGTGTATCGTATTTGTGTACATGCATAGATAAAATGTCAACAATATAGAATAGTAAAAACATACAGAAACAGATTGTAGTTGTCATTGAAAAAAA
>JAFFZH010011699.1:0-56342 GCA_018420115.1 Euura saliciscinereae
AATGTCAAGTTTATTATAACTCTCAGAATTGCTTAACTTATTTTATAAACGAAAATATTTTCCTTCGTTATTATTCGCCGTACCTCATTTACTGAAGAGAGGTAGAGAAAGGAAAAGATAAAAAACGAAAAACCGAAAGTAAATTAACGACCGTGAAGGTGTGCAGGCACGACTTCTCAACCTCCAAGTATTGAATTTGTCAAATTGACGCGGAGAGAAAAATTCATGGAAAAATTATCAACGGGGGTCTGTTCGAGATGACATTATGGAAAATTGAGTACCCTTATACATTTGCGAAAGTTATTTCGATCTGCAGCCACGAGCACGCGAACGAACTCCACGAGGGATGAGAATGAGGCGAAATCGAGACCGTGAGAGAGTATCTTCGTAGGAATTGGACGATCCACCGCAACGCTTCGTTGTCATGGGAAACTTAGAGAGGTCGATTTACATTACACGCCCGTCACCATCACCGTTGCAAAGAAGCGAGTCCGACCGCGCCACCATTCCGCAAGACGGATTGATCTCAATATATTCAAATACTTTATGATTCAAAAGTAAATTTGTTTCCTGAACAGGTCTCCTTGCCGTGCGAAAACCCGAGAAAAAAAAACACTCGACGGACGAAATTCTTGTTTCCGGTGAAAATAATTTTCTCTTTGCATTAGTCAAATCTTCGTCAGAGCAGTGGAAATTCTTCAGGATGTCGAATACAATATGCATAACTTTTGTGTAAAAGAAAAGACGAAAATCGTTTTCGAAGTTGTGACCACGAATTAGTCCGCAGACGCGGTACTCGTTCGTCTGTACTCTATGTGAACCGACGGGCTGTGACTTTCGTGCAGAGTAGTGTGTCTTCCAATTATCTCTACAGTAGTCGGTGAAGCCGAGAAACGCTAGACACAATAAGCGCGTCCCGGTACACGAGAGTCGAGAATTTCCCAACCTGCCCGTTCGTCGTCTCCGAGTTCGTCATTATACAACTATGACCCAAAATGTATTTATAGTAGCTACAGCCCACCCACTGCAACTGTCATAAGTAATAGCTCTTTGAAACAGGCTACAAGCCTTCGTAGTTGAAGGAAAGGAGATCAGAGGGAATTTAAGCTGAAGAAAATTACGAGATATTCAGACGACCGGCGCTCTCTGCTTACGGTTCATCGTCATTTTCTGTTTTCCCATCAAAAAGCTGCGTAACATGACATTACTTGGCGGTAATGAGTGATGGCATCGTTCCGTTAATTACACCAGGTTAATCAGACCTTTGATCAACTAGACCCACTGATATCGGACCAAGTGGACTACTTTCCGCCTGCAGATTCAACTGAGTTATTTTCGTTCGAGAAACGATGGTATCCTGAGATCGTGTGCCAGGTGCCACGACAAAATATCGTAATTTGTCTCAAAAGTGTAACTTGAGGAATGATCTCGTGGGTGGCGACTACGTTATTGGAATTTTTCTTCATCTTCTTAGAATTGTCATTTTTATCCTGACACGAAGACGTGTGCGTATGTGGGAAGTTGATGGCATACGACAAACCTCCATTAATTTTTCAGTCAATATAATATAATATAATGTGACTAGACTGTATAATACCTGGGAATTTCGATCCACTGACCTATACTAACGGCGATGGCGCTCGATGTTATCTAACTTGTATTTTTGGATCGGTGGATAACCGAGACTTCTATTTGCACTTATAGACAGTGGGGCAGACGGGCGGATTTCGTTACTCGATAAAAATACTACTGTCTCGTCTGGGAACAGGTTATTAATAACGCAGTGAAAAAAATTCCAATAATTATCGCCCGGTATATCGCAGACTCTGATAACACGTCTACACCGTATTTATAATGGAACAACCGATTTTTCAGTTTCCACGCCGTTTTCACTTAACCTATTTTGATTTATTTCAGCCTCGGCAATTATCGTTAACGGATAAACAACCCAGTAAGCGTATCGGGCAGACTAATATCACGTATGATCAAGATATATTGAATGATTTAATACTCCGAACGTGGATCCGGTGACAAAATAATTCGATCAAGAAAAATTATCCCGGTTCCTTATTAACGCCTATGAATAGCAAGCAGCCATGGTGCAGCATACGTTTGAATATTTTTCAACGCGTTGGGTGTCTGACACATGCTGGAAAAAAACAGCTGCCAGCTAAGAATCTGAGCTTGTAATAACGAATGTTGTAGAAATCGTCTATCGGCCAGCCAATAAATCAGGTTAAATTTTCCCAGACTTCTCGCTACTTGTTGTATGAGAAAAAAAAAGTGAAACGGATAAAAATAAGCGGTAATGATACACGAGTAGAGCAAACGGAGTAACATTCTCTAAAACGGAGTAACAAACTCTATTGGATATAGAAAATCTCATCACAAGTCCAACTTTAACTCGGGCCCGGGTTGGTATAAGAGTGTGAAACTACAAACTCTGTGCGGCATTTGAGGTGACATAACCAAGTCCAAAGCACAGTCGCGTCGAGATAAAAAGCCGAAGTAATTGTGAACGAGGGAAAACTGCAGCGTGTTTGAATGGGGTAGTGGAATGCATAATTGCGATCGTGACGTCCATTCATGAGCGACAATTCGTGTTATTTTGAATTTAGTCAACTCGTTACGTCCTCGAAAAGTTATTCGGAGTAAGTTTGAAGTCTGCAAATTAGTTTGTTTAATATTTGCACCGTTATATCAGCGATGGAGTTTCGGGTAAAATTCAATATACAATAACCAGGGAATGATAATTTTCCGAGAATCTAATTCCCAGACGATCATAATCGTTTAAATTCAGAGTCACAGCTCTGTCAGAGGTAAAAGATGCACGGTAAAAAATACATTGTTGGGTTGACAAAGTGCCGTGATGAATAGGGGACAAGTCGAGTTTTCTGTAAAATTTACAAAAAGTAAGGTAGCTACAAGTAAATGCCTTGTAACTTCCACTGAACTTTATGTAGATTTGACAGGAAACTCGACTTGTCCCCTATTTAGCACGGCACGTTGTCAATCCAACAATGTATTTTTTACCGTGTGGCATGAATGAAGACTTACGGTAGGCAATTTCGTCTCGAATATGAGCAAGAATACGAGGATACCGGATTCTGAGAAACGTACGACAAGAGGCAAGAAGGGTAACGTGAGTGATGACTCATTACTTAAAGTTACCACGGGGTGGTAACTCGTCGTCTTCGCCGTCGCTTCTGTTGTCGCCGAGGGGGGAAGGGGGGGGGGGGGGGGGCGTTGAATATGTTAATTACAGTTCCTTAGTACCGGTGGTATAAATTGGGTGAGATTTTGGGTCCCCGTAAGTCGTACAGCCGGGGGTAGCCCCAGTCTCGTCACCCTCCTGCGCCCTTTTCGTCGTCTTCAACTTCTCTGATGTCCTCGGCACACTCGAATGTCTAGAGGCTGCCATTGTGGTACCGTGACAACGACCCGTGATTTATTCACTAAGACCTCGTCGTCAAGCCTCGATTTCGTTGAATACCTTCTGCCATGTGACTGATGGCTCGTAGACTCAAGTATCCCAGCTCGGGGTGCCCCGTAATAGTCCCAATTACAAGCAATAGACGTCAGTCCTATGAGCCAACTTGATGCTGCTACATCATGATACACCTGAATATAAAGTCAGCTTCCGCAACGGGCGTTATAGCCCAGATGTTAAAGTTGAGGAGATACATTAGCGTAGTACAAACGTCATCCACCGAGTTTTTCGTCATTTCGCAAGTAATCCCTAGCTGGAGGGGTTGGAAAAGTGCCACTTTCACAGAAGTTATCTCCCCCGCCCATTAATTCCGGAGGGTAAAGAATGTGTATTCTTATTTCACAGGCACTTGATAAACCGCGAGAAACCCCGTTAACGGTAATTGCAGTTGAAGAACAAACGCAATTGAGCCTCCTGGCCAAGTGTTGGTTCGTGCCTGAGTTACACAGGTTTCGATATTTTGTTGTTTGCGGCTTCGCGATCGACTCGGGACCAGTAAACGACCGGTGTAAAGGCGACAAATCTCGCCTCGAACCAGGGGATATTTTGCGGTTAAAAAGCTGCTAAACGAAACCTTTTTCTAAGGCCTCTCCCCTTCCAGCGAAAAAGAGATATCGACGATAGTCCAGGGGTTTCTCGGGGAAGAGGCCTCAAAAGAAGGACTTTACGAGGTTAGTCAATTTTTCAGTTATCGAGTGCGTGGTGGGGGTCCACGTGTCTTACATTTTCCGAGATTAAAAGTTTACAATACCAGCTGCGACCCCGCGGTAAATAGTCCGAGTGACCAACTTCCTGAATCGATCGTCGAATACAGGATAGTCGGGCAAATTATCGGGCGATTTGAGAAACAGTCGACGATAAACGAACCGGTGGTTGTTCAGTTGGCGATACGAACGTGGGTGAGTGATTGAAAAGCGGATAAAAGTTCGATAGCAAGGAGTAAAGTTGCACACACCGGTTATCTCGCTATTAATACAATCTTTATATCTAACTGATTGCAACTTCCGCCGTTCGCTGATTGGACTTGGTTGGTTCGTTGACATTTCTGTTATTGCAGTAGCCGTGGTTCTAGGCGTGTGAAAGCGAGCGAGATCGCACACGATGTTGCGGCGCCTAGTCCAGACGTAAAACTTCCAGTAATAAACCGGTGGCTGTATAAGCGTTGCATCAAAATCAGAGGAATTCCAGATCAAATAAACAGCAAACTCGAAGGAACACGTCGTTACTTATTAGCGGATTACGATTAAGAGGAGCGTGGAAATTCCGTCCACGCGGCTTCTCGTTTCAAGGTATTATCGAATCAACGAACCGTAAATAAACGATGAGAAATGAATCGATGATAGTTTGCCGAGGAATGCAGCACAAAATATTATTAGTGCAAAAAAATGGTTAGAGACTCGAGTAATCTTCAGTCGTAAACCTTGGCTGTCTGACTTACTGCGTGAGTCCAGTTCTACCGGTGCAGCAGACAGTCATCAATTATTAATTGCATTCCGCAAGGTATCGATTTTGAAGCGTGATTAGAACCCTGCAGCGCGAACGACGCGCCAAGATATGAGTGAAGAGAAAAGTTGATTAAATTTTCTCGAACGTTATAACGGCCAACTTCCATAGATTAATCTCGACTCGAGGAAGTCGAGCTCTATTCCTCTTCCCGAACGCGGGGAATTTGAAGGGGTGAAAAGTGCAGAGAATCGATGCGCTGCGACTGTTATCCGGAAATTATATAATCCCATTTTTAAATCTATTCATAATCTCGCGGAACTGACGAAACGGAGCGAAACCCATCACCCTCACACTGATCGGATATAACCATCGTAAAAACTGATCGAACGAATCACGTATTTGATTTGTTCAACTTGAAACTGACCCTAAACTAGCAGCCATAATTTGAACGAAACCAATCTCGGGTTCGTAAAACATCCGAGTTGTTCGTCGACACGTTTCAGATCGTTGTCAGGACTCGCCATTCCGTCAGTCCGCGATAGGTACGTACACCCTATACCCCGCGAATCTACATGCTAATGAAACCTACTCCGAGGTACCAGGAAATGGGTAGCCGCGGTTCTGCAAACTTTTACTACCGGGTGCGTGGCGGTGACGGTGACGGCGACGTCGACGGCGACGGGGTTTCGCCGGTCGGACACGGAGTCTGACAGTCGTAGGTTCTGTAAGGTTGTAATAGACGATACCGACCAGGCAACGAAGGCGGGCAGACAGACGGGCGCTGTGTGTACCTGTAGGGTACGTTTGGTATGCATTGGACCAACGGGGTGGACGCGAAGACGATAGCCCAGATTCCAATCAACCTTTTACTGCCTGTAAAAGTACTCCATTTCGTAGCTCGGCGAGGCGGTAGCGGTGCGCCACCCTTAAACCAGGATAAGTTCTACTCTATTACCTACACCCGCTCGTGCTAGTGGGATTATGCTCTTAGCCGGGGAAATACAATCTACGGGAAACCATTTTTCAAAGGGTTCTCCTCAACCTCCTACACGCAATATCTTCGGACCAAGGAAACTAATCAGATGTGTGCACACGCTCAGAGACACGACGATTAGCTTCATACTTCATAGAACAACGTTTTTCATCGCTTCATGGATTCTCCAGTTGAATCGGAAAACGGAAAACAAGTTAACCGGATATTTTAGCCCCTCGTTACGTATAATTTTCGATTGTTCGTCAGGTGAGGCGACAGTAATTATCATCCAACTGCTTTTCTTTGTATAGCCAATAATTATGCTTTCACGCAACATGCGGATAGCTGGTGGGCGGAGTTCGAGACCTGAATGCCACACTGAGAGAAAAAAGGATGGTAATTTTAACGATATGGCATTGTAAAAAAAAATATCGTTGCAAGGAACATAATTATGGTCCACTGAACAATATTCTTGTCACGATGACTATATCAGTATAGTTGGTATAACTGACGCCAAATTTGAATATATTCAATATTTAGGGTTACTATATTCGCAAAAAATTAAGTTACTATATGCAGATCATCACTTTGACTATGGACCGTTAGTTCAGTTGACAATGTTTTCGTAGTTCATGGAACTAGAAGTACACGGTGACCACATGTATAGTAAACGGAACTCTTTTTTATGATAACGATATAACTATACTCATTGTATGACCCAGTATATACTATAGTTGCCGAGTTTATTAAAAAAATGGATTATATATCTGTTGCAGAAGTTACATTTTTATTGTAAAGAAGTGAACGATAACGCGAATTGGTATGTTAGCGATCCCGCGTATACTTCCATCTGCTACATATATGTATAGTAATCGAAGCTATATCGCATCATATAGCTGATGCAAATATGGTATGGTTGACAACAAAAATTGAGTCAGTCACTATTTTTCAATTCCTATATTACCTCGTCATCTATTTTTGGAGTTACGTAGCAAGTATTTGTTGTAATTGTTACAAGACTATTATTAAGTGCAAAAACTAAGCTGTCAAAATAAACAGACGAAAATTGTATCACTATTCAATAGGTACTTTGGCGTAATAGGTAGGGCGTGCGATTAGTAATGCGAGCGAATGTTAGGGTCCCAGTTCAAATCCCGGTTAGGACAAGCGATTTTTTCGGAACTAAAAATGCGTCCCAGCGTCAAGGAGAGGTAGTTTCTAATGTTTCAAACATAATACGACAAAATTAATTTTTTTTTGTTACTGTTGAAAACATTGAAATACCCTCTTTGTTCAACAAAACGTTCTAACTACAGAATTCAGTTTCCTTCACAACAATTCATTGGTACCTGCTACGATAAAAAATAATCATTGCTACTCTTTAAAAATCGGTATAGTTAGTATAGTTCCGGAAACTATGTCTGCATAGTAATAGAGTTCTGTGACCGCAACTATAATTCAGAGTTCCGATTGCTATAAGTATGTGTGTTGCTCTGACTATAAAAATATGTTCGAGGCCTTTTTCAACTATACTATATAGTTAAAATATAGTTACGGTGACCATAATTTTCTCTCAGTGCATGCAAAGCAGTCGCTCGAGTATCGTAAGTGGAGATGTTATTTTTGTTGAAAACCGAGCTAGGTTGTCTATCGCGAACGTCTACAAGCCCACCTGAGACTTCGTGGCCTACGTGGTCATCGAAGTCTTTCCGCTCGGTATCGCAACTCGCGATTGACCACACGCGGCGTCGACCTCGGTAGGCAGATGTAACCATCGATGTACGTGGTCGCCGCATCTTTGCGACTGATATCATTTATTCACTGGTCAGAGAGCAGCGTTCACATTGCATCCTGATGCTTAGTACTTCGTTTTTGTTACAGGGTGAGATAAATTCGGATCTGTAAATGGTTTTTTTTTTTCCCTCTTTGACACGAGGGCAGATGGTAATGCTGCAGGCTTAACGAGAGCGGGACGAAATGACGGAAGATTTAAAAATTCCGAGACTCTCAAGGCAAGTCCATCTAATCGGACATTGTGTGAAGCCCTCGTCGCCCTTCTGTCACGTAGAGCTTTATTTACTGGGGCAGAGCACATCAACTCTGGACTGAGCTTATGGGTGAGTGAGGAAACCCCATCCCGTCTTGGTCGTGGTTGCGGCCGAAAACACCGCGGAAACTGGTGGCCACAAAACCATCGCGAATCCCACAGCCAGATGGGGTCCCTTGACCTAAGCCTGGTAATCTAATATTCCTCTATTCCTTCCTCGTTCGGTCGCTTTTTCCATTCTGGCTTTCGACCATTTTTTCATCCCGTTTCTTCCTTTTTGTCATCATCTTTTTCCCTTGCTCTTGCCACTGTCTATCCGTCCGAGTCCGATATTCGCCCCGTGTGTCCCGCGTGACGACTTGTCGTAGCATATGACATTCCCCTCTCGGCTTATCCCCGATTTTTTTTTTGTATTTCCTTTACACCGCTTTATTTTTTTCTTGACACCTCAAAGCCCCGAATGAAAGGTCGGAAAATTTGGATAGCCACAATTCCACCATCGTCAGATGAAAAGATATTGATCGCGGACGTTGGTCAAAATGAGCGAGTAGGATGCACGAGTAACCAGGCGGAGTGTTTCTCCAACTGAAAAAGAGCAAGTGCCCCTGAATGCACCGTGATTAACAATAAACAATATTTAGCTAGGCAACGGTGTTGCTTCTAGAGCGCGTAATTTCAACCACAGGCAACGAGAGCACACGGATCGTGTGTGTGCACTGTAAGTAAGAAGGAGAACGGGTGTATCGGGAGTTATGATCACGTTCTCACCGTAAAACGAGATTATGGCGAGCTATGAACCAAGCCGATCGTGCCCAAGCCTAGGCTACCGGTCAGGTCCATGGGGGTGAATGGACAAATATACACCATGAAGAAATGCTTTGAACGTGAAGTAAAGTATTAATTTGCATTTGTGTTGGAAATAAGGAACCTTAGACCCCACGCAGCAGGTGCGTGTTTCCCAGTTGTCAGGAAATCTAATTGCCTCTTACTTCTGCTTTCGTTTACTCATTTCCTACTCGTTGGTTTCTTTCCGTTCGTTCGACCTCCTCGAAAGTTTCGTATGGTATACGCGACGAAAGCGGAACAAACGAGGCGTAAGAAATGCAATAATTTGCCCAGCGTATCAGGGGACCAAGTACCACGTGGTCGGCGCCGTCCCGTATACGACTTATCGTTAGTTTTGGTAAATGGAGTCATGGAGATTAACGACAGTGGATCACATGCTCTAATAATTCGTAATTGGCTGGAAGTACCTCGCGTCAACGTTCCAACGGTATCGCGAGCTCCGCGCAGCTTCTGATTTACATAATAAATTGGCTTGAATCTGGAGTCTCTATTATACCGGGTATTATGAAATCAATTTACACCCCGTACGTCGGTTCGGATTTCGCCCCCGTATAAATATGCCGCTCGGTGCGGTCCGAAGATGGAAAATAATTCCCGAATGCGAGTGCAGTGGATGCAATCTTTCAAGGCGTCGGGTGATGGTCCGGGGGCGGAAAAACTTTTGCCAAATCTTCGGCACGTCGAGCGATCTCGAAGCAGTTTCGAAAATTTTCGGCTAGCAAGAAAGTGGAGGTTACGTGGCTTAGCTCGAGAGATACGACTTTAATCCACTAAGAGCGTCGCGACGCCGTAGGTCTTCTAAGCTCTTTCGTTTTCGCGTTTTAAGAGAAACGTTACTTCCTCCAACCCTGACACCACCGCGATCGCGTTCGCGTTCGCGTTCCAGTTCACGTTCAAGATAGAACCGGAGAGACAAACTACCTCCCGGCACATTATACTAGCGGCCACTTCAACGCCGCGCCAGGCCGTCCACGACGTCGTCGAGAAGTCTACACCCAAGAACTTACGCGACCCCGTCACTCGTTCGTCGCGATCTACGACTTTTCCGTGCCAGCTGTCGCTGTCCCACAACTTTACGCACGGGCAATGGGTGAGCGAGCCCCGTTGGAAAACCGCTGCTGCACCAATTGCCAAAGTGTTTTCTCAACGTTCCGATCACCGAGACGATTTTCTCTCTTTTTCTTTCTCATATTCATATACTTCTCACCACCACTTTTCCCAGACGCATTTCGCGCAATGATCATTTTCCGAGAGGTTTTCTGGGCCCCTGGTATTTGAGATTTTTTCACCGGTGCAGGGTCTCGGGAGTCGATTGAGTTCAGAGGCGTTGAGTAACGACTCGTGTCCGGAAGTCCATCTTGCGTTCAGGCCGGAAATATTTCACCAGACGTTGATCCTACATTTTACCAACCGCACCTGCCACGCTCATCCAGTCTCGTGTAATATACTATGAGATTGACAGTGCGTCTCCACTTTTGAGCAACTCATTTCCACCCCATGCAGACGCAGAGTCGATACCGAGACCTTGGGGTTGATGATCGTCGCGATATCGGGCGCGTGTCAGACGTCTGCCGAACCTCAGAGACTCGAAATTTACATGTGAATTGATACAGCCTGACCAAGGGGTCCGGGAAAATGCGGTCGAAAAAATCCCAGCCAATTATTTTCAGATATAAAAGTTTCAACGGTCGGGATTCGAGGGTGGCGTATCTCTTGGAATGGGTCTGGATATATTTGTTCTGAGAAGTAAAATTAAATCAATAATACGAGGGGTGAAGAGGGGTCGACGAATCATCCCGGGGTCACGTATCTCATAAAAAATATATCTTCCCCCTAGAGCGAAACTATTCCTGTTCTAAATCAGACACGGGTTTTATACTCTGTTCGACATTTGATGGATTTTCACGTCGTAATGCCAACTCAACCGAAGTTCCCTTCACCATTGTTCACCGTAGCACACATCTGTGTAGATATCAGATAATCATGAGACGCTCCCGCGGATTGTGGAACGAGGGCGGGCATGAAGATGTTTAATTTTCGGATATAAGAGTGTTTTCCGCGTCGGGAATTACGTCTTTATAGGTATTTTGACGAAAACAGCATAAATCAAGGAGTCCTCGAGAAACGGGATATTAGGGATCAGCTGTTACGAGGGAGATTGAATATCCTAACAGGATGAAACGCTAATTGATAAAAGTTCAGTTGTAAATCATACGGGATTCTTTTTCATCACCCTTCAACTAAATCTCGAAGGAACAGGAGTTTCGTGTTAGTCGAGGTAAATCGACTGGTACAGCTTAAAACGAGGGGACCGATCGAGAGAGGAGAGAAGTACTTACGTAAAGAAGAAACAAGGTTTTACAAAAATGAAATTCCGATACACTGAAAAAACTTCAAAACCAAACTACTCAACCGATTTTCATAAAATTTATATGGGACCAATCTGAAAGTATACCCTTTCGAATAAAAAAATAATTTTCCAAATCGGTTTATAAATAACGGAGTTCTTAGGTAACAAACATAAAAAAAAAAATACAACCGAATTGAGAACCTCCTCCTTTTTTGAAATCGGTTAAAAATGATGCTATCCTGAAGATTCTCAATCGACGTAAATGGTACCAACGGTATTCTTGAAATATTCACACTTGGATTTGCTTAGTTTTAAATTTAAAAATATTATTACTTCTCATATTTTTAATTTGTATGAGACCATGGAACTGTAAATATTGTTGAAAATCCTTGTAACAGACAAAACTATTAAACACGGGACGTGATACGCGGATGTGCATTCGTAATCCAATATCAAGGAGTATAATTAACTGGTGCATAAACTGCATAATAGGGAAAATTTTCGGTCTCCTGGGTTTCATAATATGTCCAACCGATGGAGGTAAACGAGGCGTTAACCGAATGAAATTCAACCATTGAGTAGAATTAATCCCCCAAGCTCTGTGCAATCCGATTGAAAATAATATTTTTTAAAAAAATTATCACAGCTTTACCGAATTTGAAATTTTTTTTTCAAGTAGATTGAAATTATGAAACGATGCATGGAACGTTAGCGAATATATTCCTGGACAAGTGGATAAAAATGTATTATTAAATTTTGATCGAGCAAGTATGATTATTCCACGTTCATAGTTCCCAACATTATTAGAGGAAAAAAGTATAATTGCAGTCCGTATGAAAAGTGTTGCTGTAAAAATTATGCGCTCACGTTTAAACCGTCTGCACCCGTTACGGTACTGAAAAACTCCAGTTATTCATACCGCAATTTTTTAAACTTTTAAACGTTGCGCAAACGAGTTAAAGACTTTCCGCAGTCAGCTTAAAAATTCTGGGACTTTCAACCGTACCAAGTCATAGCTTACTGCAACCCGGCAACGGAGACGGCGACGTGGACAGCTGCCTAGACGAGGTAGCAGTCTGTACGATACACGTACTTGACTGCACCGAGGCGAATAAAACGCACACCGGTACAGAACCGTCTTACGTTTGGACTGCAGGACTCTCGTAACTTGCATATTTCAGGAGGCGGAACTGCTGAATCCAGTTGCTCAACAAATTACTCGTATCAAGCTCCACTCTGGGAGGGTAGGCAGGCAGTAAGAGGAACAAGAAGAAATGAGACAACTTCCAGAGCGTTTCGCACTATCGTCACCTTCCGCAGGACGGACACGCGAAAATTGTTTTCACAGGCAGACGAAGATAGTTTTCTTACCGTCTCCCCTCGCCCAGTGGCCCAGGGGGTTATCCGGGTCGAAATGGTCGGAAAATTATATGGAAAGTATAACAAATGCCCAGCTATTACGCCAAGTCCTGCCCAATGGTGGGTGCGAAGGTGGGTCGATGTGACTGACCCAATTCTACGTCTCTCGACGAACTGTGCAACTTCTCTAGACGCGGACGTGGGTGATAGTCTCCTGTTCTCGGGGTATTCGGTTCAGCTCGCTTCCACCGGCGTCATCTTCCACACCCACGACGCTCTCGCTCTTCTCGTCCTCTTTCGTCCTTTTCCCGCGAGAGGACCGTCCCAGAGGTCTCCGTCTTGAACACCCACACCGAGATCGAGATCCTTGCTCGGAGATGAGGTGGCCGGAGGAAATGGAAGCATGGGTTAACGGACTCAACGACTTCGGTATCGCGGGAGACCAGCTATATCCGACAAATTGACACCTATTCCTGGTCTAGTCGATAATCCATGTAATCCATGTAGAAGTACGCGTTAAAGTATCGTTTATCGAAGTCATTGCTTTATTTATCCTTTCCTGGACGGGAAGCGGATATCAGAATCGCACATCGACAATCGATAGCAACGGGAGATTCAGACTCGTATAATTGCATAACAGTTAATTAGGTGTATAACTAGATGGGTATTTTCGGTATAAGGGAATCCGGGTCACGGTATAATTTTCTCTGAGAGTATCGGCGAAAGGAGAGTAATAAAAAGGTAGGAAAGTAAGAGAAAAAAACCGAGGAAATGGTAAAATAGAAGGAATAAAAAACTAATGCCTAGTAATGGTGCGATGCAGGTGCAGGAGTTGCATTTTATACGACGGGGATATAACGGGGTTTTATTTTAACGACTCGCACAAACGGTGCACGTGTCGAGGAAAACCAAGTAAACGCGGAGGTGGTTGCAAGCTGTCGCAAAAGTTCATAGGTCAGAGGATCCTTGAGGCCCGGGACTAACGATAAGTTCAGAGTTCACGGGGCTAGCGAAATAACCCCGAAAGTTATCGCGTTCGGCGGTCGGTCGGATGTGCTATTTACCAATTTGAAAGGTTATCTTTGGCCCCGAAAGCGGCATTGTTCAATTCCAGCATCGAGCGCGTTAAGGTACGACAAACGCCCACCGCGGCACCGTTGCGGAAGTGCAATCAATGCGGTTTAGAAAGCACCGAGGGATCGGGAAGCCCGTACTTCCGGTATGATATCGGCGCTAACTCTCTCAACAAAGAATAAACTTTTCCATCGGAAACACTCGAGGAGAAGTAGCGGCGAATTTGCAACCCCTTAGCGTCGGTTCAAGATAACGAAGCTCCCTGCAGGCTGTTCAAAGTGTAAACTGGTCGATTATTTGACGGGAGAAGCGTATGAAACTGAACGGGGGAATAAATTGAGAAAATTGCGAAGAAGAGTGTAACCTTTCTGTTAATATAGAATTTTGCAGCTTTGCGACGGTGTTGCGACAATTTTCTGCGACTTATCACTTTGATGTTGTATTTGCATCTTGCGCTACGATGCAAACTACCTTCTTCGCATCTCGCTTAGTTGCCTGGCGCTTTCGCGGGTCGAGTACTTCGCATTCAGTATCGAGTAGCGCGACGTCAAGAAGTTTGCCGTCTCCAATTATCGCGTTCAACAGGAATTTACTATGCATAAATTGTTTCAGGATTAGTTGTTTACTTGGCACCGAACCAGCGTGTCACTTTCGATAATTGTGCTTTCGTGTAAGCTGTAATTAACACCCACGGCATATGTGACTTTTGATAATCATTACATGAGAAAGTGGGAGGTTAGATAACCGGTGGTTCGCAAATTACAAGCGTAGCGTGATCAAAGACTCGGTTATCAAATCACGTAACCTGCTTCATTTCAGAAATTAATTAACTCAATTTGTCTTGGCTCCGTTTTACGATCATTTTCACGGCGACAACAGGCCCCTCAAAAGAATTATATTTATCATCCAGGGACGGCTAACGGCAGCCGAAAACTTTTACGAAAAAGCTTCGGATTAGCGTTGAGAGCTATTTTAATGCGGTTTATTCCGAAATACAATCAAAAATGACCAGTAAAAATCATCAGAGCGATGTTAAATTTGCATTTTCTTTGAAAAGACGCGCGTGCGAGCCCACGCACCCTGTCTGACCTAAATTTCGGCGTTGTTCGAGATGGTGAGTTCGCGTTTATTACACTCGACTTCCCTTTGTGCCCGGTGTCCGCCCACCTGGGCAATCCGAGTGGCACTAATTTCGGTCTGTTTATTTGACTCGTCGTTTTCACGGCTCCGTTGTTCCTCCCGTCTCCGATTTTACATTTCAGGCATTAGTTTTCAGGATTTGGTTAAACAGAGAATCAAGGAATATCTCGATCGCAAACTCCCGCGTCTGCACGAACTCGCGTCGTCCGTCACGTCGCTCAATAATTAACCGATAATGATTAACATGGCATCGTAAGCTCAATCTCTGTCGTACATGTTTCAGACATAATTTATCGTTATTTCGCGAGCTATTTCATCGGAGTGATAAAAATTCAATAATGCGGGTACGGTGAAAAATTCGAGGTAAAGAAACACGGTCGAGTCTAGAACAAGTGAGCTGTGAATTCCAAGCGTGTAATGCCCGCCTAACGTGCAATCGCTTATGAAACACGCGATGACCCAGACAAGCTGGCGACTACCAACCACTAACCCCCCTCACCTACCTACCCCCGAGCAGCAGCGGGTGGCTAGGCTGGCTCCCACTAGTTCTGCCTGTACAACCTTAATACACCTCGGCTCCGTCGCCGCTGTACTGCCGCTATTACGCGGGATTACGTTTCGATTAGATTAGATTCGATCGGATTAGACATTTATACCCACCCCGTATCCTGTGTTTCCAGCCTCGGAGGCTTCGTATCAATTCTTCCGGTCACGATTAATTACGCCGAAGGCGTCGACGACGCTCCCGCACAGATTTATAGCGTGATCGTACCCGAAAACGAATAGAAAGAACCTTCTTTCTCGTCAACCCCGATCAAATTTGACTAAAATTGGAGAAAGCTGCGCCCCCAACCAATCGCAACGAAAGAATCCTGTCGGGCGATTACTTAGACGAAAAAGCTTATGCGTAGATAACATTAACAAAAGTGGGATAATGGGACCAATCCCGGAGTAGATATAGAATCGATTACACGTTATACTGGATAGAAATTAGACCACCCCCGGTAATCGTCTAGCCCCACGCTGCAAGCTGATCCGCTGGTCATCCTGCACGGAAAGTTCGGTGGTGGACAACGCGAGTAATGACAAAGTCCTGCACCTCCTGAAAACCGACGCCGGCAAAGGGTCAACGGAAAACTTAGGACCGTTCGCCGATAACGATGACCATCATGGTCCTGATTTCGAACCCGGGACGCATCAAAGGACGAGATGAGTGTAACGCGAGAGCGTCGGCTCAAAGTTGGATGCGAGATGAAGGGGGTGTAGCTTTTGTACTGCACGTGCAGTTATGCTACGTCCTGGACGTTATGTTAGGGTGTTAATGATCAAAGTTGTCCAACTTTGGTTGCTGCGGGCTATTCAACCTGGTAAAACGGCTCCTGACATAGTCGAAAGTGACGGCGACATGTTTGATAGACACTGTGCGAGCCTACGAAATTAAGTGGGAGTACTTCGGTGTTCTCTCACGTCGTTTTTTTTCACGATTAGGTCAACTATTCCGAACGCAGAACGTTTCTGAGGACGTGCACCGAGTCAAGGGTGTCTCGACTTCGAGGCCAGTAATGATTATTATTTCAAGACTATCCCTGACCCGATGTCGCCGCTTGGGCTAGGTTTATTTTCGACAAAGCAACTGGCTCTTTGATACCTCTGAGAGCTAAATTTTTCCGTCGACGAATGGAGTGGATGGATATTTATTAGTCTGGTTCCGAGCCTCGGGGGGAAAGACGGTACTAAATATTTAACAAACGGATTAAAAAAAAAAAAGAAAAAACTCAATCGACTAGGGGGCAATTAGGTAAGTAATTTTCGTTTGACTTAACACAGAAATTCGTCAGGCATATATAGTTAATTGCTGGCCATATACCTGGGTTTATAGCTTCGTATTCAATTCTACGCAGTAGCCTAACCTATTCGGCCCTCTATATCGTAATATCAATTAAATCGGTGTTACGAAGTGGGGTAATTAAGGTCACAAGAAGTCTTAGAGTCCTGGGGCAAACCGTGCCGCGTTCATCCATCAAATATCCAGTACCTACTCCCCAACCGAATAACCCGGTTTCGCCTTATAGTCCCTCGAACTACTTTCACCCCGACAGATGTCGGTTAGGGGTGACCAAAAATTACAATTTCTCCCTACGTCCTCGTAATTTAGTCATTCAGGTCACACGCGGTCCCGCGTAGCTCTCGTAGATGGTGCGCGAGGCGATGTGTGTCAGCAGGACCGCGGTTCCGCGATAAATTCTAATTTTCATTTACGGTCTTCTTGCCCCGAAGAATTCTAAACACCGTACGGGTGTAGCTTCCGGAATATCCAACGACGAGTCACGTTGCCGGAATAGATATAAAAGCAAACAAGATTTCTCGAAGCGGAACTCGGAGAGATTCCAACGGTTCCATACCCAAAATACGTTGGTTTACAAAGTTCCTGTGAACCCGAGTTGCTCTTACCAGCGCCAAAAGTAGAGGCTTGTGCGGGATAAAGATTTCAGACAATGATAAACGACGCGTGGCACCGCGCATCGCCTCGAGCAACTTGTGCACCGGGGGTTCTGGTTCGCTCTCCTCCTTCGCTTCTATCTTCCTATCTATCCATCCTCCGGACACAACCGCGGACGTGTACACACTATTGTCACAGGGCTAAGACAACGTGGCATAAGGCGTCTGTGCGCCCGCTGCGTCGTCGACGCCAAACCAACGCCCACCGCAGTCGTTACATTCCTTTTATCAGTCGCTTTCTAACGGAATTTCTAGACTCGAGGCTACGATATCACCAGCTCGGTGCTCACCGAGTGTCTCGCTATATGGAGTGGGTATCGCACACCCGCACGTTTGTCTAGTGGTAAACACAGCTCCTCTACTCCACCGACGACACATAAATCCGTACGGAACGCCTCAGACAGTACCGGAGCAGTTAACCTTTTCCGCATGATACATAGTACTTTCTTCTTACCTCTTAGCCACCGGCTATATCTAACGTACTAAGGTTCTCCGCATGACAACAATTGACGCCGAAATCCTAATCCTGATCCCACACAACATTCTAGTCACTCTGAGAAATGACGTACATCGGACTTCATGTGAGATTTCTTGTGACGTCATGTTGCAGATCTTCATGTTTACAGCAATGGCTTCACAGGACCTCGAAGACGTTGGAACTTTTGTTGTCTACGCGTGAAATCGGTCCTCTCTCATAGTCGCGATTATTGTCTCGTTAATCGATTTACAACGACGCGGGTTAGATAATCGTCCGAGACAGGATAGTCGATGGTTGATGTTGATATGGTTTGAGATCGGTCACAGCAATGTCGCGGGTTATAATCCCGGTCGTCGCGGTGAGGCCCGTTGTCTTGAAAGCACCCGGTGCTCCGTAAAGTTCACGTAGGTACTTACGGCGCCGGACGTTTACAGGGACACACGGATACACGTACTCATACGTGGTTCAGGCAAGAGGCGGGAAACGGGTAGCCTCTACCTTCCCACAGCCCACTCGCTGGTGTAACAGAATCATAACACACGCGAGTCGAGTCGCCTTCCGTTGTACAAACAAGCGTTAAAAGCGTACGAAACACGCGTACGCTGTTGTACAGAGTTCGCAGTGTGTTGTAGCATGTGGAGCATGTACGCGAATAACGTGTGGAAACGGGAGTATAAGAGGTCACAGTGACTCGGAAAAAGGTCAGACGACCGGAAGCGAGCGTAACCGAATGCCAGCATCATTGTTGGATGCTATCCGTTTCCTTTTTCCCCCATTTTCACTCCGTCAGGCTCGCGGGATCTCGGTTATTTGTTTGATCCACTTATTGGTCCTTTTTGTCTCCTTAATCGACGCACTTTGCCTGTTGCTTGAGTGTATAACGTTGTAGCAGCCTTTACAGCGTATTGGAAATGCTCGAGACTTAAGGGACAAATCTCGACTGCTTAAACTTGAGAATTCAATTAAATTAGAATTTGTGGGAAGCGAGGGTAATGCGGGCGAGGGGATGAAACAACAACCGTATACCGTATCCCGCTCCACGTTTAGTGGGTGGAACGCGGTCGCCCCCGGAGTTGATGTACCAGAGTTTCCTCGGTATAGCTATACCGAGTTTTCCCCCCTCGTGGTAATCCGTCTTTCGTCTTCCTGGCGCAAGGTACATATCCGCAGCTTGGAAAACCCACGTGACTGAATCATTCGTTTCGGGCTTATCCTCTGCCACGCTCTCGCGGTCTCACGCAGTGTGCCTACCTTTTCTATGCACTCTCACGCACGCACGCACGTCGTTGGACGGTATCTTTTCCGAAAAGCACTCGCCGCAATTCCCGGAAGGTCGATTAACTCAGCGCGATATCTTAGTGCTTGTTTCGTTCAAAGGGCAGGAGCTTCGTCGACACATATTAACTTAGGCTCTCCGCAAACAGCGAGTGGGAACGTCGACCCGTCCTATGAGGCTGTTTCGATTTCACACAACGTCGCATTCCGAATTCCAGATTCCGTCGTTTGAATTTCGTTACGAATTTCTATTCTATCGAACGTCACGCAGGACAAACTTCGTGTCGATTGCATTTCGCGATTCTCTTTTTTTGATATGGTCACTGAAAAATGAGTACGAAGCTACCTTTGACCGTGTCTCGTGACTCTCTCAATTATTGTCCGGTATATGTTCATCGGAAAATCCTTTGAAGTCGGAATACAAGATCCAGGGTGTACCTGGGGGGTCCTCCCGAGGCCTCGAGAGCCCACTCGAACCCGGGTTGCTCCAGCGTCTGTTTTCCTCTTGTATTCGCCGGTGCAGGTGAAGTAGATCCCATGTTTGTTCATAGCCGTGGGTGATCATATAATTGGTTTTTACGGCACGCTTTACGAGTTTATTTTGCCTTTGCACCGCTCCATTATAACCGCAGCTTGATTTTAGTCGTTTTTTCGATCCGTTATTATTAGCGAACTCGCGCCAACAAACGAGAACCCCACGATTTTTCTGCGAGATATTTAATCGCGAAAAACATGACAACAAGGTAGTATAATTATTTCGTTTTTCTTTTCCTTTGACGCATAATACGACACAACACTGTGACTGAATTTTAACAAAGCTTTTTCTCCTTTCTCTTTAAAGTTTCTAATTTCCTCAGTACCTACCAACTTTTTTTCGGTCGTTGTAGGATTATTTCGCAGACCCTCCTCACTACGAAGCGTAATCGGATTATGTAACGAGGAGCTAAACCACAGTGGCACGTGGAAATGACGTTGAAAAAATTCATATCCTATTTCCGCGGTGTAGAATTTTAAAAGAAATGACCGATTGATTTTTTTTCTCATCTATTTAAATATAATTTTGTAGTATTTTGAAAACCCGCTGATAACAGTTAGTCCGTCTGATGATAATATGAGTTATCTGGAACGTTATTTTCTCTCCCCCTCCTCGCGACCGAATTTCATCAATATTCAATATTGGTCGTAGTTGCAAAATCGGATAATTAAAATATTCGAATTCAATTATTCTCATCAGCACATCACTACGTAGGTAGAGATTCGACGAGGGTGACCCGCGACCGTAATCACAATGCCCTTTAATGGTGCGGCTCTCAGAACGTAGGAAACGTACAATGCGTTGGTCCAAAGCCGCAGGACTAACCCTAATCACCGCCATTCATAAGCAAATTTCATTTCTTTTGCAGTTCCAACGCATTCATAATATTTTCGGCGTTCCTTTGTGGCTAATTCACGCACCGCCCCATACCCAGCCCACCCCCCCTCACGTTTTACTCTTCCCACTGCCCAGCGCCCTTTTCTTCAAACTCATTTTTCTTCCTTTTTAAATCGTCACCTTTCACCTCTTCCTCCTCTCCCTCTGCTTCTTCTTCTTCTTCTTCTTCTTCCTTTTCTTGGATCCGGAGTTATTATAATTTTGGTTACACTCCCAATGGCTTTGAAATTAACCTGAATACCGAATGCTGGCGTCGACCTTATACTTATGTATACTAATTTGCAAATTCCACATCCCCTCGTTACAACCAACTCACCGGAGGGATCCAAATATTTTCAGCAAGGGTGCCACGCGACATGGTCCACATTACCATATCGGTACGGTGGCTCTTTGATGTCAACCCTAACATGACCCGATCTGACCTCGAACGTAGCAGAATTTCAGATGCTTGCCTGATTGCCACATACATGCAAGTCACTGGAGCTTTTGGTGGTGCTGTTTTTGTATTTTTCATTTTCTCGCAGTTTTTGTTTGTTTTTATTCTACGGCCCACACTTTCGATTGATCGCTTTTTCTAGCCGCTCGGGAGTTGACGGACATTTCATCGAAAAATTACACCACGCTCGTACGGCGCGCGCCACCCTTCGATAAAGAGAGAAAATCTCGTAAGGCGATAACGTTACGATAACGAGCTAGATATGTATAGTATACGTAGTATACATGAATGCATTTCCACACATTTATCTTACCTACCATCAAATTAAAACTAGGTATGTAGATTTTTATCACGTCACAAAATTCTTGAAATGAACTTCAAGGATTTTTGACAGTCCGACAGCCACGAGATTTTATTGAGATTCGAAATTCAAGGGTGTAACGGTCTAGCCTGCAAATTTCTTTCCTCAAATTGTGTCACAGAACACATTTCCAACAGGAGACTCTTTGTACTTCTGGTAAATGGTGGACGATTCGTTTCTAGTTGTCGATATCGATTTGATTCAGTGTTCGACTCTTCGCTGTTTTTCTTGGATAAATCGGATTTACCACTCTAGAGCCCTGAGATTCTATAATCCATCTTTCAACGTTCCAATCCTTTCACCTAATTTATGAACAAATGTATTGTTACCTAGCTCCGTCGCACGAGTGAAAATGAAATTCGGTTGTCCGCCACATCAACGTCCTGATCGTTGATATTTGCCACCCTACGCACTCTCCCACGATATATTGCAGAGTCACCAATCACTTTCGATTTAATTTAGCGCAGAGCCAAATTGGTGACGACCTCGCGACATTTTACATAACGTCGTCTAGACACATCACAACAGATTTATTTATAGTTTTCGAGTCCTAGTAGCGCGCGTGCTTCCCTCCCGGTTTACTAATGACTGGCCGAAATGGATTTGAACTAATTGTAATTTCATTAGTTTATTTTAGCACGTAGAGGCTAATTCTGACGGCTGAACACAGCCAGCCAACGACCGCGATCAATGCTGTTCAAAAATGTACTTGGACTATTTGCGCTCTTCTCAATACCTCCAGAAAACTACGTCATCGTCACACGATAGACTCTGGCTGCGGCCAGACCGAATATGGACCAGAGTGTGATAACTTTTTCGGTACAGCAATTTGACAATAATCGCGAAGCAGGCGTCGGGTAAAAGATCCTCGTAAACAAAACGATGCTTTCCCGAGTCTGACTATCCTTTAGTTCACAAGTTTACGTGATGCAGGGCGTAGTATGTGCGAGCATACCCTACCGCTACACAGTATTGCTTCTAGCAATAAACCTCGCAAAGTTTCCCATCGTTCTAGCGGCAGTAATGGAACACTTCGCTACGGTCACGAGAGGTTGTATACCCGAAGCTTTTTCAAACTTACAGAACTGTCTGTGCGAGAGAAGATCCCACTAAACATTCTATTCTACTTTTTAGTTGGTCAAAGTTAAGCGGGCTCCCTCAACTATCTGACGTAGTTCCTACGCCCCCTATCGTCCCCTGTCTCTGACAAAAATTTGTGCCAAATGTGCCAAATATACTCACCTGAATTCGGACTGGGGTTGAATTTTTCATCCCCTTCAGCTGATCTATAATTATCGATTCGAATCCAGACCAACGTTGCTCAACTAATAAGTGTCAATTACATGAGTGCAAGCGATTCGAAACGGATTGACATTTGGTATTTGGACTGTGGGCAACGCCAGTCTTGATCAGAGAGTTGCATGTCGAACGGTAGCCATGTCGATCATTTGCCTCTAGCAATCGTCTTGCATTATCGAGGTATAAAAGATTTATGAAAGCTAACGGTGCGCTGTTTCGGTTGGCGATAAAATGAAAGCTACACCACCCGGTTAATTATGCAGCTTATCTAGTTCCTGCAGTAGTTGATCTGCGACTGGAACTGTGAGTCTGCTCGAGACGAGGAAGAGTAGGAGGTAATGTATTCAGTGAATGACGGAATCCTGCGAGAAAATTGTGTCCGTTTTCTCGAGGGAAAGGCTCTTTCTTCTGTCTCTTCACCCAGGATGATGTCTCTGGCTCAGTAGATAACGATCATAAGGAATCCACTATCTCCCGCGGGGGTAAAATGATACGCAATAAACGTCACGAAATACAACGACGCGAGGTTTACTATCCGTACGATAATAGCATGAAATAATGGTAGCGTCATCGGCCGGCAATCGCGAAGATATCCCTGTCAATCATGGAAAACAAGTTTTATGTCCAATTACGAGTCTGGCTAAGGTTATATAGAAATGGATCATCCCTCCTTTACTGGTCCTAAAAATCCCAATTTATACTTTATGCCTGCCGCGTCGGTGTATATGGCCCGGATTAAAGCTCGCTGGCTGCTGCTCGACCCGTAAGGAACTGCCTGCCACGGTTTGACGCGTCCCACACTATATTTCATCCATAGACGTAGCCCTACTCGCTTATCTCACGGCACGTCCTAGTTTCCGCTCTACTCCTACGCCTTGTACATGCCATCTTTGTCACAAGTTCGAGTTTCAATGCGTTCTTTTGTACGGTTCAACACGCAATCTCAAAGAGCGTACATCAACGCAGCATAATCTGCTGAGAGTTCGTTCTACCGTACCCATTGATCTTATTTTCTATGGGTACAAGGGTGTAAAAAAAACGAAGCTTGGTTATTGGCCAAGAGGCTCGAACATTTGGCGACCGAACAATCGAAGTCCTTGCAGTTTCGCGGTGAGTTACGCGCCAGTCCGGGTGCTTCTTTTATGCGAATACTTGGTAATCGGCTGTGAAACGCCCCCATAAATAAGTAAAGTGGCCGTTAAAATTGACCTCTTGGGTTGTCAAGTGTCTCCGGATTCCGCGACTTGGCACGCGACTATCCAAAGCGGCCGCGTACGGCGAATATTCCGCGCGATCCAACTACCTTCAAACAGCTATTACCATGAAGAATCACTCGTTTCATTATTCTCTACCCCCACTCGAGTTTCATGATCTCATTTCCATCGAATTTCTTCACTGCGCTCAGATTGAATCAAAGTCTTCGTACTACCACCTGTTAAGTCGTTCGTGCGGGGATGATAGAACTACTCATACTTCCCTGATCCCTGACTCGTGAAGGTGAAAAGCGTGGCTTCGAAGTTCGAGGATACTTGATTGAAGGAAATTGAAAGAAGTTGGCGGCAGTTGGAGGATCATTTGAGCGCCCTTAATTTTTTCGAAAAACGAAAAGACGACGATCCTTCATTCATTATTACCGTGTCGCGTATAGCGTTGTTTATGTGTAAGGTTTCTGGACTGAAAATCGCCCTCTCTATGCCCGTTATTTTTCTCACTTCATCTTTCCCTGAAACATGCCAACGGATAGAATGTGTCGCGGGGTAGGTATAACGACAACCTGCACCCACACATCAGTCAGCTATATGGAGTAGGCTGCAGCCCCGTGCGGATCTACGCGAGGCCGGGGTGGCAGGGGTGCGCGTAGTACTCGAGGAGGTGTATCGACCGGTGACGTCATCCATCCCCCACTCGACTACGTCACGTAAGCACTCCCACGCAGGGGGAGAAGACCAGTGGCGTAACCAAAGTATGTTGATAATGGATAACGATGCGGGACACATCATGTCGAATCGCGTTCTCAAAATTTTACACAAGTTGGGCGTCAAGGAATAATTCTGTTTAAGCGGATGTAAACAATACGGAAACAAACTTAACTTTTCCTCAAACCCCAAAATTGGCGCGTGCTCGGGAAGAGATACTTTACAACGAAAAGTTGTCGCTGTTTCGTGTATAGGATTATAAATTCATAACTTGGCACAAGAGCGTGAATTTAGGTCAAAGAATTGTTAAATCTTTTGCCTATAACAGTTCGCTAACAAAAAACGCGTGCAGGGATTGTCGGTGAAACTTTTTCAAAGATCCCTTGCTTTAAAAAAAAAAGCTACCCTGTCAAATCCACCGCAAACTATCGCCGAGGACTGTCAATGACTACGCGACAGAGACGGTAACGAAGCCTGGAAAATATGTCACGATCGCTAATCGCATCGTCTCTACGGTATATCGTTGACCTGGAACTGTTCGGCACAGGTTTTCTACCAACATTTTCCATCCCTTAATTCCCCCGCTTCGTTTTCTTCTTCCTTTTTTCTCTCGGTCTAAAACTTTCTCGGTTTTTCTGCTCTTGATTAGAACACGTTCCCCAGATACCTGCATACTGCACAGTGCACCATTTCACATACCTACGTACAATACCGGTGAAAATAGGGGTAGCTCTTCATCAAATTCCTACGTATACAGGTTTTATTTCTTCTTGGAGACAACTTGGTACGATAAATTTAACGAAATTAATTTATATACTAATTGTCACAAAGTCCATCACGTATGAGACAAAAACGATTCTTCTCAGAACACTTGGAGTAAAGTTTGAGGCACTGATCTTCTACCATCCTCTAAGCCTGGAGATTGGATGAAAAATGATCATCTGAGAGATTAGGTCAGCTATCAATCTGAATTATTAGAAAATTCGATGAACATTCGTAAATAATCTGGTCGATTTTCCTCGTTCAGGATTTGGTTTCTGATAAGGGAATTAAAGATTGAACCGGACCAACTGTATTTTGAAAAGAAGGATTGTTTTGTGTGTAATAAAACTTTGGAGTTTGTTGAATCAGTCTTACATCAAGCTATCGAAATTTTGAGGATACATAGGTAGATTCCGTCGCATGGGCGATGTTTTATTTGGACTAAACCAAGAAGCGATCCGAAGGTTGTTCCGCGTTTCGCCGTGCAGCCTCGGATATCTGACAGTAAAATACCAAACAAGCACACGTGGCACGTGGAGGGTTCGTTTCGCCCCTGCGTCGTCTGAGTGCAAGAGTATTGATTTCAGGTCTCTTCCGGGGCGCCCCAGCACTGGCGCGCGGTAATAGGGGGATGACGCTCGGTGCGGTGCGGCGAGGTGCGGCGTCGGGTGCGGGAGTCGCGGAGTAAGAGGGATTCCGAGGGATGTTCGAAGGGTGGTTTGTCGGGTGGGGGGGGAACGGTACGGGAAAGCGCGGGAAAACTCGCCCCCATTTTTCTCATGGGACTCCGCGCCCTCTCGGAGTTTTACGTCCCTTGCCGCAACCCCCGCGGGTCAACACCAGCTACCCTCGGTTCGTTCCTGGCGAACGGGAAACCCGTGGCAAGCAAGGGCCCGCGGTGAAGAACGAGGAACGGTGGCAGCCCTTTGGCCGAGAAAAAGGGTGCGTTTTGTTTTGCTTAGGTCGTTTGTTTTGCTCATTATCCTTGACGGTTTCGTTTGCACCCCCACAAGGAGACTTCGTCTCGTTTTTCTCGCTTACGTACGTAGCGTGCACGTACCACTCGCATTAAAAGATTCTCGGTCGGACTCCGAGCGAGGTCCATTGTCGCGTGTACGCGGTGCATAAAAACGTAAAATAAAGAAACCGGAACGTTAAAGCTCTTTCATTTCATGCCCCGGTGCGATTAACGCCTGGGAAGAATCCAGATTCCGTAACATTTCATACGGAATAACGTGCCACCGAAAATCTCCCCCCTGTATGTAACGCTGACGATCATCCCCCGGATTGTAGCTGCGATACCTACAGCAACGCGTGAATTCAGCTCCGCGTACAGAACCGGCGAAAGCCGCTTAAGCTTTTTCCACGATCTGCAGAATTTCGAAAGGATGATAATGTACCTATTGTGTAATATTTTTTCGCCCAGACACTCGGCTAGACATGCACGATATTTTTGAATAAATTTCAATGTAAATTGTTCGTCAGCTCCGTCGGGTAGTTTCAACGGTAACGGTTTCAATTGTTCCAACGCAAGCTATACGTTCCAATCCGGAGGGTTTTTATTTTTCTTTCGTATTCACAAAGCGTACACGGTTCGATCAGAGAGTAGGCGGCCGAAGATCGCAAAACAGATAAATAAAAATAAATCGAGGGGTATAGAGTAGGGTCGCTAGAAGCGAGTGTCGTTTAACGCGTCGTTAAGATAGTCATCTTTGAAAAGTAAAAATGAAACCATCCAAGGACCGTTTCTAAGGACACAGAAGAATTTTTTTTTCACCTTAACCCGAGATTGAACTTTCTGATAAAAGAAGACGAACAAAAAAATAAAGCAAATAACGACATCTAGCCAAAGTCGACGGCACGCTTTTTGCGGTATGGCTAACGTAGCTGTAGGTACGTTACGTGTGTGCAGTCGGAGACATTTTTCTGCACCAACGCGACCGATGCTGACTCTGGGCTTGACAACCTTTCGATGTAAAGTATACGACTTTCGTTACGCTTGTGCGCTAAAAATGGAGATGTGGTTCTCGATGTTCATTACATCATTGCTTTGATTAATTTTCATTTTTTAGGGAGGGGATTGACGTCCTTGTTTTCGTTCAATTTCGAATCCTGGCTTATTTCTCATTTGCAATATGCTTCGATTCAGTTGACGCGAACATTTGCACGCGATTGGCACGCACCGGGCGATTGCACCCCGGGTAAACACCCGACAGGATTATTTATTCAATAGGTGCTGCTTGCCCGTCTAGCTCATTTCGTACGTGTTCTCGACGTTACGATTTTGTCCGGCTATTTCACATTGCCTAAAGTTGAATTAGCCCCGAAAATTTACGTTCGACTAAATCTCGTACAAACTGATAAAGCCATTGAACCGTCTAAACGACATGTCGTCCGGATAAAATCGAAGGATTTAAATTCACAGGAGACGATACATCCCATTGAAAAAAATTCATCAGGTTTAAAGACGTATCCGTATTTATTCTCCCGCCTATCACGACCTCTATCACAAGAAAAAGTGGCCCAGAGCAGGGGATTCTTCGACGTGATTAGAGCTTAAGGGACTACACTATACGCCTCCGGAAGGGTGGTTTTATAAATTCATGGAGATACATCGAAAGCCATCCCGGAACAAGAGGGAGGAAACGGGCTAACATCCGGCTAAATTTTACTCCGATTTTCCTACGGATCCATCTCTCCAATTTTTGAGGGTAGTTCGACGCGTCTGTATAACAACGTCGACGACGTATATATGAGACGTGACGGAAAAAAACCGGGTATATAAAATGAAAATCTCAGCTTATCCCCTCTTTGTAAAGTGACCAAAGAATCGTAATAATTTACCTCGTGGGGACCGTGATATCTGGCGAGTGCTCTTAACGGAATTAAACCCACCTATTGCCTCCGGCCGCGCCGCGCTTGAGGGTCGTACACAACGCCCTCGCAATGGCACAGCGGAGCCCTGAGTAACGTCCTCTCGCGGTCCTCACTCCTGTTACCCTCCCTTTCGCTCTTTTCTCTTTCTCTTTCTACACCTCGTTCGGCTCTACTACTTCACGCACAATACCCTCGCGTGCCAAAATGGAGTCAAAGTTTACGGTGATATTTATACGCGTGCGAGCCTCTCGTGCTAGATTCCCAAGTCTCGAGGAGGTACGCCGGGATGGACCAGCGCGACCGCGGCGAGGCTCGGGCGCGTTCGAGCTTAACGCACAAAAACGAGGCGACGCACAATGCCGTTATTGTTATTGTTACTGTTATGTGTTCCCAGTTATATCTACGCAGGGGGTGGGCGGTTTCCTGGTTCCTGGTTCCTGGTTCTTCTTCTCCATTCCGCTTTGATATTCACTAGCCCGAGTTTATTCCCGCGGGTACACACCAGTGTATCCAAAGCCCGTGTGTAACTTGACTACATCCTTTCCCCCTCACTTTCCTTTCTCCTGCTCCAACTCCCATACACCACGAGCCCCGTAGCCGCATATTGGCGCCTCGGACTTTGTCACGCGATACCTGTGACCTGCAACTTCCTGATTCCCAGAGAAAATATCATTCCCTTTGAAACGTGTAAACCTCTAACTCGACACCTTTTGGCAGTAAAACCTCCCGAATAGAAAATTCATTCAAGTCAACCCACGAAAGACCCACGCGCGATGCGTGGCACATATTGGCGGAGTTCTACCTCCTTCGTTCTGTACAATGTATGTGATGCCACCTCGGCTACGCGGGTAGGCGGAGTCGACGTGGTCATTGTAGAGCCCGACGAACGCGTCAATAAGTCCGGCCAATATCCATCAGGATAACGATAATGTGGCCAGAGATCGCACCCTTGAGCCCAATATAGGCGAGAGGGGGGACACGAGAAGCGAAAGGCTCGGGTGCCTGTGGAAATGACTTGGCCCAGTTCGCTTGGGCAACTGATTTTTATCGCCAAACAGATTCCGACGCTGGACTCTCTTCGTTTTTTTAGGGCGTTACGTCCCTACCGTATTCACACCATTGCCTAACTTTTATAGTTCCTACATCTGTTCGGGAAGACGTCGTAACCGAATGAACCGATCGAAGGAGTTTCGAGTGAGGAAACGGTCAGGATGTAGCTGATGAAAATTGACCAGATTATTCTTCGCTGACCATCGTGTTGTATGTATGACGCTCGAGATAGAACACCGGGATAACGGAAACACTGCAGGGGTGTGTTTGCGCGCAGGGATGTCTATACCCTTGCTCCGGAGGAGATCCCCCTCGCCGCACACCCCGAATGCCGTATTCGACCGTATTCGACCGGGTTTGGTTGAGCGGGGCCACCGCGTCGGTAGGTGCGTTCCAATTACAAGATAAGATCCCTGAGGTCTGCTGATTTATCACTGATCCGCGCCTGTACGTTCCCGCGCCGTTGAGATTAATGCTCGTCCAAAACTACCGGACGAACTATACGAACGCAGCCGAGTGAATACGAGAAGGAGAAGCGCACCGATTGCGTGAGATCGTGACGAGGATCGGAAAATGTTGCTGAAACTTTACATTTCGAATTCGACAGATCGAATAAAACGATCAGAGAAGAGTTTTGGTTTTCCTCGTGGTCTTGGAAGGTTATTTTTCTCCCGCATCTCTGGCAAACGTACGACTCTAACAATTTCGTTTATATGTGATTTTATTGTTAGCCGCACACACGAGAGTGATACATGCTACTTGGACACGCTATCCCCTTGGCAGCGAGCTTACAAACGACTGGGAAAACTCTATTTGAAAAGGCAATCAACGTCCGTGTGCAACAGCCAATGAAACCAACCATTGCAAGCGGGTCGGAGTAGGTAATCCAAGACCTCTTAACGTGGTTATACGGTACTAACGTAGGTACACACAGCCCGGTGGTCCAACCGTGTACTTTCGGATTGGATTTACTGAAAACTATTCTCTTCTTCGCACCAAGACGAGTGGGCGCAGGCCATCTTTTCGTCTTGAGATACCAACTGGCGGAATACGATGAGGAGATGCTAGCTGAAATACAATCGGGAATCCACCACGAGCTCGTCTCTTTTTCCTTATTCATTTTTACCTTCAATCTTGACTCGAGCACTTTGTCCTTTCAAGGACAATTGTCAAGCGCTTTGTGATCGTTCTCGAGAGGCACTGCATACGACATTTGTCGCATCCGTGGTCCAATTAAAATAACCGTGCCCCGGTGAACCTCAATGAAGAAAAAAGAGAAGAGGAGAGAGAAAAAGAAAGAATCTGCATACCTATACAGACGCGAAAAGGGCTCGTTTCGCGATGGCGATACGTTAGAACGTGGATCGAGATTGAGGGAAGTTGGAAATTTACATTATGGGTATTTTGTAGAGAAGCTCACGCGCTTATCTCGGCTGCAGCGAGCGGAAACAGGTCGACCTTTTAACGAATTAAACAACCCCCCCCACCCCTGATCTAGGGATCTCGTTTGTTGCACAACAACTTCCTTTCATTTCGTGTCGGTACATTAGCAAGGCTCCGGGGGCTGGTGGTAGTACCCGGAAATTGGTAGACATCCCACAGTGATATGGGCATTAAGCTCCACGCCTTTGCTCCTACCCTAATTCAAGCCCTGAACCGCTTCTATCATCCCCCAGCTCGCGGGCTTTTCCAGAGCTATAAGAGACGAGCAGCGAAGCCACGGCTCGATTTCACCAGGCGAAAATACGCTTTAATTGATCCCCATCTTTTGCAGCATCGCTCCAGAGACCGTCCGTACAAGTGACTCTACCAACAATATCAAGATTTTCCGTATGTGCACGATATTTCATCCGGTATACGGATATTGAAGTTGAATTTCCTTCGCTCCCGGATTATCCTCGGAGCATTATCGATATTCGCGCGACAAAAGTGTGAGAATAGAAAATCCACCCGAGTATCAGCGATACGGATTTTTCACCGAGACTAGTCGAGGACCGCGAGGTCACCCGACCAGCGTCGGATGCAGCGGTAGCCTGGTGCACCTAATTGAGCTCGAAGCGGTGTCTCACCGAGTAAAACTGGGGCACCTTGTGCATGTACGTGCGTCTGGGATCCACCACCTCGACGTGGCTTCGTCGTGTAGTGAAGCCAGCGGCGACGTCGGCTTCTATTTTCGGGCCAGACAGAAGAAGACAAGGCGACGACGGTGCTATTGCCGACGCCTCCCGACGCTCGGTGCAATCCCTGAACCAGAATTAGTGACTCATGGATTATTTGTGTTTATGTAATCTGAGAATTGAGACGCTACGACTCAGGACGTCACGCCGATACGAAATACGACGACGCTGAGTGCATCCATCCGAGAAACGGTGCAGTCATCGGACTCCCGGGCCAACTGCGCTCTTCGGTTCATTCGCACGCACACTCTGAAAGTTCACGATGTCCGTTTCGTCAGTTTCGCCAAAGGAACGTACAATCACTCCGAAATTTCTGTATATCCAGCTGCAATTAGGTAGATAACAAGCATCCACCGTATTTGACCAAAGTTACACCTCGGAGAGTTTCCCAACTTTGGACATAGTTTGAGGTGCGATCAAGTCTTGTTAACGCGGTAGTTAGGCGGTGGAGAGGTAGTGGCCTTTCTGTGCTGGAGCAGATTCAGCAAGTAGCGTAATTCGGGGGCTGCTGAATTCGTGAACTTAATTTTGATGTAAAAATAAGACGAACATCGACTCGATCGTAAGCGAATGGGACTGCAGTATCGTATTAGGGCAGTCTATTTGAGGATGATGCTTGAGATAAAAGTCCTCGCGGAATGAAGGAACGCAGAAGTCTTGGTATTGAGACGAGTATAGGCGGGGAGAGTTTTGACAAAGGAGTTGAGAAAATTCCTAAAAGTTCGGTTTAAATTCTCGGCATCGAAGATAGCGGCCTGGCGTCGCGACGACATACAGTGGAATTCGAAATTTCTGGAATTTGTGCAATTGCAACCGGATGGTGAAGCCGTATACATACGGGAATAAGTTTCTCGGAAACCGCATGGAACAGGGAGAGAGATGCACAAGTATAACGTCGCAAGAAGCGCCTTCCACTTACTCCCCTCCACTATATTTTCGATCGTTCGTATGCCCCGCCGTCCTTTACGTAGCTTGGGCGATAAAATTATCCTCTGGAAAAATTCGGACGGGTCTAAGACCTCGTTGAATATCATGTCGTCGAGTCAACCAAGTCACGGAAGGAACCGTCTCTACATTTTATTGCCACGAATAACTTGAGGGTCGAGTTTCCGAATAAAGGTTCTCCCAGTCAACGATCATATCGCATACATGTAGCAAGTAGTAACTGCACGTGCTCGATAAAATGTTAGATGGAAATCAAGATGGTCGAATCTCTCGCGGGAAAGTAAAAACTTTCAAACGGCTCATGAATAGAGGAAAAAATAATATTTCAATTGTAAGTTTGTGTACTGTACTTTGGGGAAAAATTTTAACACAAGTTCTGTGAAAGCAGAGCCGTTGGTGGTAATAATTTTCTGATTCTCCTGTAGATCTTCGGATCGGTAGTTTTTACCGTGTTCCAAAATCTGCGTTATATTTATTGACGGTAGTTAAATAAACGGACTTCTATACTTTCACCGTGAGTTATCGTCGAGAGGCAGCATGTAAATAACAGACTTTCCATAGATTGCGCTATTCCAGATATAAACGACGATAACAGAACTATAAGACGCAGATATCGCTGTTACCAACAACAAGAAATCAGTCTTTCGATATGCATTTGTATACTAAAATCTAAACCGCCCGAGTACAGGCTTTCTCAATAAAATCTGGTGGTTGGCCGTTACAAGGATATACCCGAGTCTCACGGCATGGGCAGAGCAAAAAAGGTCGAATCGCGTTTCAATCCCGCACGCGTATTTATTCAACTATAAAAATAACAAAAATCGGGGCACGAGCAGCGAAATGTGCATCGCACGAAGGCTGCAGTGCGCACACAAAGCCTGATAGTTCGGTGTTATATCAATTACAACGTTATCGGAGGGATTTCATATTCAAAAGCATCCGCTGTCACCAATCTCACGCGTTTGTTTGCGCGGCGGACGCTGCATGTCCACTGCAAATAATTAACGCATCCTGACATTTCCTACATTCATTATCGAACAATGTGTAATATTTATATCCGGGAGATCAGGGGCACGGACGATGCACTAGAAAACACTGTTACACATCCTCACAGCTCAGACCTGTGTCTAGTGGTAACGAGGAACCGTTTCTTTTACATTCGCAAGTTTGGTCGCTTCTTCAAGGAAACTGAGACGTAAGAGGAAGAGCAAACTTTGGAAGACCGAAAGGAATGAATTCAAGCGATGATTCCTTACCGATGCATGATGAGAATGACGGAAATTTCTAGCATACGCTCTGAAAATGAACCGCAGGTACGGCCCTGGAATCCTCGGAACTGTCGGCTGGTATAAAACGGATATATTTCCCCTCATGAGTGCATTTCGCGAAATGGAATTGACCATGGAAGCGATCAAAGCGTTAGTTCTCGTGTTAATCGGTGTTCAACGAGCAAACAGCTCCGGGACATTTGTCCAGGAAGCATTGGCCAAAGTGTTCAGCCCCTGGACTCCATACTCAAAGTAATAACGGGTCATATCGTATAAAATCTGTTAATTGAATTGAGATAAAAGAATATGAGCGGAATATATCCTAACAGCGTCGGCGTTCATTTCACTCCATTTTTATTTGCTTATCAGCGTCCGCACGATTCAGTTATTGAATCAATTGTGCAACGAATCGCAGAAGGAGGATGACGTCAAAAAGGATGCCTGCTACGGATGCTTCTTCAGGGCCAGTAACCAACCTCCCGGTTACATCATGCTGATTGGAATGTCCACGTGCGCAAACACCTACCTCAACAACACGGACTACGGACACTGTCAGAGCTATTTGAAGGTATTTACTATTGCATGAATAGAATATTCGGGGAAGCTTAGAACGTCGTAACTTTAAGCGAGGACATCCTCGAATGAGGAAAAATACGGAAATTTTCGTGATCAATAAATTAACCGAATGAGACATGTGTTGAAGCATCTGAGACGAAATTTATACTAAGTTGCCAAAACGGAAAGGCTCGTTCGGAAAACTAGAAGATGGGAAAAGTTGCGAGTCCATGACCACGAGCAACGATCATGGTACTTCCCTAACAACGCCAATTGAATAAAGTTTCGTTCAGGGGTCCTCGAAAATACTGACGCAGCGAATTGATTTTGTACGGACGTTCAAGTGGAAGGAATATAAAACGTGTCTGTGTCCAAGTTATGCTTGAATCTCCTCGTTGTTAGCGAGAGGCGACGCTTTATCCAGGGTCGTTGTTCCCGGGCAAATATATGCGTATAATACTTACAATTGTAGCTACATACCTACTACCTCTGATCCATTGACTATGATGCTTGCAGAATTCAACCGCGTCAATTTCTCCCCGTACCAACGCGAACGTAATATACTGTTCATTTATCGAGTGCATTCGTCAAGTCAACAAAGACATGCTGGTACGTAATTCCCGAAAGATATCAATTTTCTGTTCACCATTGAAGACGGTGTGTATATGTTTTTTTTCCCCATCCTCAATTTTCCGCACGAAAAGCAATCGCACTCTGAAAGCTGTAAATACTGTAAATAAAGTGTAAATAAACAGGAAGCGTATAAAGTGCCAAGAATCGATCAACGACGAGTTCGAGATACGTCAGCAGTGTTGACATCGAGTAACAACGAGCACTCCTCTTTTGCAAGCTTCTACTTTAGGCAACGAAACATCGGGCGAAAGTCTATCTGCGTTATACTCGAGAGAGCCAATAGTCCAGGGCGCACCGTAAGACCCGGTGCTGAACCTTTTGATCCGCGATAATTTATTCAGGTGAATCGATTTACTAGCTGCGCATCACTGATCGTTTCATTCTCGCCTTTTCACTGCAGATCACGTGATCCTTGACCGATAACTCCATCAGCTAAATTTCTTTTTATCAGATTCACCGGTGCATTTCTGAGGCGGTGAAAATGATCTCAACGTTCAACTGCACCGAAGTCCAATTGTCGAAGCTTTTCGTAAACGCGACGGCCTGCGTCCTGGCCAAGACGCGATGCAGCTACTTGAACCCCATCACCGGCGCTGTTCAAGAGGATGGACTGGCCAGCAAGCTGAATACCATATCGGTAAACGCGCTTCAGGTCAACTCAGACTACGACCTGAACATCATTAAAGTTCCCTTCGTGCACTCGATCAAGGGTGACGAGTGTGGGAAATTTCGTAACGTCGACCAAGCCTCATGGCCATCGGTCGAATGCTAGCGGACTATGTTTCTACCTTATTTATTATTCACACACAATACCTGATATTTGTTGGTTCTCATATATTAATGTTTACCACTGGGACGACGAACGGTCTCTGAAGATGGAACCGTTCTGTTTGTCGACTCACATGACGAAGGAATAAATATATGTTGCTTTGTTACTCGTTACATCTAACCAGTTATAGTTACGAAGAAAGCTAATAAACTTCAGAAATTATTAACAAAATAAATTGAATTCTGAGAAATTGATAATTAACAAATTTCTACGAAAATGAGATGAACCAGTCTTTCGTCAAGCCTAATAATAAAAGTGAATAATTGCCGCGGATTGAATAGGAAATGAGAGGGTGACCGATAAATTAATTGTTACGCGTCGCAACGAATATTAACGCTTGACGTGAAATTGGTGAGTAATATCGAACCCACCAGAGGTTTGATAAAGTTGGGGAGAAACAAAGCTCGAAGATTTAAAACGCTGGACCGTTCGATGATATTGAACAACTTGGTTGAATAAATATTTGTACGATACACGTGTACCAATTGTTTGTACACAATAATACCTGCATAGCTACCATCGACAAGATACACCAATACGTGAAAATACATAACATAGATTAACAAGGTACAAAGGAGGATAAAGGAAGGCTTTGAAGAGCCCGCCCATCGTTCGCGAAGGTATAATAAGGGTAAGAAAGGCAGGGTTGGTAAAAGAGGAACGAGGGAAGATTGCGGACGTGAGTATTATATTAGAACTAATTCCTCCAGGATCCAGGGTTATTGTTATGTAAAGCCAAGCCGTGCCCCGGCTACCCCGGGTATCCCATACCATACCAGGTTCATCAGAGCCCACCATGACTCGCCCTTAACGCCCTTAGCGATGTTTCCCGTTTCATCAAGTCACTGTCAACGCACCAACTTTCAATCCTGCGGTGAATGACTACGCCGAGATAACCATTGTACGTAAATCTACATACCTATCGTCATTTGTGACAACAGTCCGAGGATACAATGAAGGATAGGGTCAGTCGTCATCCACCAGTGAAACCATAAACTCGGGTTCGAGGTGTTCGGAGGTAAGCGAGTTTCACACGTGCTAAAATAATTTGTCATTGGATGCATCTCTCCTATGACTCACTCGCGGTTCCGCGTACGGCATCTGCATATTAAGTCAGATTGGCTCTCGGCGAATTGAGCCTCGAGTTAGATTAAGTCGAGATCGTACGTGTGGGTGGATCCCGCGTGTGTGATAAAGTAGGTGTACACGACCACCGTCGAACCACTTCCCCAACGCGTATGTATAAGTTATAAATTATACCCGAGCATTAGCCGACTGGTACAGCAGCGAGTCTGTACACGGATGCGGGTGGTGTGTTGGTACGAAACATCCGTATAAGTGTAATTTGCATATTTCAAATTATTTCGAGGAAAGGGCTAAGTGGAGCATCACCAGTGCTCATCTCTTCCGCGAATTATACGCTACTAGTTACAGCCAGCTTCCTGCACTGGTTTCATCGACCAGGACAAAAAAAAATATCAACCAACATCAAAAGTCCTTAAAAGTGAAAAAAATTTATCGAAGATGAAAAATGTTGACTCAAGAGGCGTTACAAACTGCTCGGTGCTTTTTCTTATTAGCTATGCATCGGACTGTTTAAAATTTGTTATCAGGATCACTAGCACCCATTTCAAGCTTAGCATCGCTTCTATTCTTTTAAGACCCTGAGATTATGATAGAAAATTTTTTAGAATTGTTCCTGTCCTTTTTTTTCTGAATTCGAATAATTTTTTCTTCCTTTGAGGAGTTCGAAATCAAGTAGTTGAATGCCTGTTGAGTTTAAAATCTCCACTTTGGAATTTCGGAAGCGTATTCCTAAACGAAAATATATATAGATTGGTTAAAATTTCGTGATGCGATTACTGCTTTCCCGATGCATAGCACGATTGCATTAAAATTTCTATCTCTTCCTATCGCTGGCTAATTAGCGGAGAGTGGATTGGCTCGCTTCGTGGGGATGATTTCTCGTCAAAGGAAGTACAAAACTGGTGACCATTCAACAGAGCATTACCAGCTCTTCATTAATAGACCCGTAAAGTCAGCTTTGGTTAATTAAAATCGTGTAACGGCGACGGTCCAGATTCCAATGGGTTGGTTTTTACAATTTTTTATATTAACGAGATTAACTAACTAAAAAAAATTCTTGAGGATATAAAAACAACAAGATACGTGACTATTGGCACGTCCTGCTTGCAATTGGTTGTCTATGGATGAAATTGACGTAACTGATTTGAGCCTACAAACAAACGCGTCATCGCCAAGTATCTTCGCAGCCGTTATTGGGTAATTACGTCACTGCTTATTCCCTCTCGCCTTCTGCATCTACGAGATGGGTTTCTTCTCTTCCTCTCTACCGTCATTGTAACAGATTTACGTTGATAATAACGTCGGAAAATGTAATTCACAGTAAACGCGCGAGCACGTCCATTCACGTTCTAAGGGTAACGAGGTAATAACATAATTTTGTAAGGCTACGAGTATAACACACATATACCGGTACACAGGATCTGTAATATAACAGTAAGATATACATCGGGCCCCCCTCCGTATAGACTCTCGCATCTCTAAACATATAGGAAACGTTTAATCGGTATGGAATAACGAGAGATGAGTGTGTTATCCGAAGTGATGTCACTCTGCAAGCTGTAGTCGATGGCCATGGCTATATACCAATCCGCGTGACACGGTTCAACGCTATTATTAGCGCAATGACACCCAAGGAATGTGACGGTTGTATATTTTCATATTTCTCTATGTATTAATCGACCAACGAACGCGTGGGCGAACGATGAGCTGGTCTCTGCTGGATTATATATAATATCTTTTGAAGAAGATAGACCTTTCACCTTATCTCGAAGATGCAATTATCAAGCTTCGTCAAATGAACAATCGAAATGATCGTGAGTCACGTAGATCTCTTTTGTGAATAGAAAATATGGGCCGACTGATTGTTTATGAGGTACTAACACGTGTGCGACGTCGAAAATGAGTTTATAAAATTCTTCTCATACAAACGATTGAATAACGCGTATTTTTTCTTAGAATCTATTTATAGATCTTATCTCTGTGCGTTATATAGCTATACGTTTATAAATAAACTACTGTTTGGTTAAATTTTCGCACCGCTGTACATAATGAAGTATGTTTCCAGAGATAAGTTTCGCGCGCTAAGTTTGGACCACCAGGCGACATCTCTCGAGGTTCGAGTGAGACTCATTCGTTCACGGTTTCGACGCTGAGGCCGCCATGTATCGAGGAATATGAAACTTCTGTTATTTTTTTTTTTCTATCTCTCTTCTCTAATATCGAAGAGACGAAGTTTCCTGCAATCGAGCATGAACCGAAATCAAAGAAGTAACACGAACTGTTTTATATAAATAATTCTCAAAGTAATAACATGTGGCAGGATTTGTGAAAGACTCGTTAAAACATCGAATCACATATCATTCCTATCACGCATGACATCTATTTAACCTGGATTGAAAAAATTTTGAAAAATGAAACGAATTCATTAGAATGTATGTACCTACATATTCATTGAGCTTCGATGCTGGAACCAGGAATTCAATTTTCAAGACTCAGAGGCTGGAGAAAATGTGCATCGAATTATTGGGAAGATTTTTTTTGTTCAATGTATGGTAGAAAATGTAGCAGGAACAAACACTAGACAATGAATTTTTTCTCAATTAAAACTTTGCTAATTAACAAGAATCACGGTAGAGCAAACAGTGGGTCTAGTGGTTCGCACAAATCTGTAATACAGATAAGCGAATATTCTTTCGAAGACAACCTCGTTGGTAAAAGAAGTTTTTACTGTTTTTTTTGTTTTTTTTTCATCTGGAAAACAGAAGTCATTATAGAAAAAAGACTGAATCGCATGCAGCTGTGTGTCTAACACCAGTCAGTCGCCCATTATAGCGAGTTGCGATCAAGTTCCGATCTAGTGGAGCAGATATTCAACGATATCTCGTTATTGCAAAGTTTCACGTACCGGATGGATTCAGAGCTTCGGAATCGTCTGTGTGAAATGAATTTATAAAGTTTATCGGTATCCGGATCACCGAAATTTACTCTGTTTTATTCAAACACCGATTTCTTAATTGGGCTGCTAAAACGAGATTGGAAGCATGATCGGTCTGCGGTACCACACTAATTAAGAATTACACGCATTATGCTATTCGGCTATAGCTGCCCAATTATTCTGATGCTTCTTCCTGTTACCTAGGATAGAAGAAATAATATTCAGAGACGTCACGCGGCTCAAGATGTTAATTCAACGAAACAGTCAAACGGCTTCCTTTGATTATTTTTATGACCAAAACTCACAGAGAAACAAGTGCTTTCTTCTCACATTAAAACTTAGAAGATCTGAAAGGAAAAAAAGAACAGCTACGATTTGATTAACTCGAATATGTTACCGAACCGTCTGGGAATGCCCACGGCAGCTGGTAGACTGAAGTAAATAAATTTCGGTCTTTCGGATACGATTGCATAAAAAAAAAAAAATAATAATAATCATAACGAAAATTGGTGCCAAAGTATTAAGATCGCAGGTGACGTAACATTGTTGTTCCAGATATTCTCTGATTGGCTGTTGGGACTGTGGCAGCAGATTGAGAGGCTCGTTCTGGGGGCTATACGGCGCTTGTCAAAACTCAGACGCATAAATATCCCCTCAACAACTGCTGGCTATCACGCCAGCTATATAATGTTATAAAACCGTCACAATCAAGGAGACACAAAGGAGGGAATATAGGCTACTCCGAATCGGGGGTAGTTCTCCGCGGTATTACGAAATGAGGAAGTAGATTATCGCGTTTTGAATCGTATAGGGTGAGTTATACAACCTAGCTTTACGATATCGTGAAAATAAAAATTTTCTCATTTATCACACCGCAGAAAAGAAATTTCAGTGATATTCTGAAAAGACTAGAGTTTTTATTGTCGTCACGCGGAAGGACGCATGAAAAATGAGATGCGATAAAAACAAATAAAGTATATTAGGCTAAGGGGCGGAGGGGCTGTAGAAGCTTTTGCGATTTGATCCGAGATGCGATTTCGAATGCCTTCTTTCAGTTTTTATATAAAATCGCGTAACCACAGAGTTGATCACATGATTGAAAATATTCAAGACGGTATAACGAAAGTATTACACAATTATTATATCTGGCTACGATCCCAAATCAATTCGAATATCGCGTGCCTTGGTGATACATGCAACGAAAATAATTCGTCGAGTCAAACGTCTGAGTTTCATGGTAACATATGAAGTCTGCCTTTTTTTCTCCTAAATCATTGTACCATGCGATGATAAAAAAAGAAGAAACAATTTTTTGCGAAGCAAATAAATTATTCGCGTCGGTATACATAATGATTGTGAAAGAATTTATAACAAAACACGTGGCGAAACCGAAGTTCAACCCATACCCTCAAACTTCCTAGATAATACAGTCGTCCCAAACTATAGTCTACCTTGGCCCTGGACTTGATGCTGTTGCTAGCCGCGAAATAGGCTCCGTATCAATTTTTCGTTTTATAGGTAAATTGAAAAGATCATTTTCAACCGATACCTAAACCGTTCCAATTTTCTGATCACTACGGTTCGAGTCTATTAAAAGAACTAATCGTCTCCCAGTCTTAAGAAATCCGTCTACTAAACCCGCGCGACTATATAGTGCCGCGTAAAATATCTATAAGCACCTGTTATAGGTGGTCTAAACTGAATCGTCGCGACGATCTAGAGCGAGAAGTAAACGGCTTAATCTTTCAGGCAATCAGACAGACATATCGGATGAGCGGATAAGTATGCCTACCCAACGTGTTTCTTTTTCTTTTTTTAAAATCCGCGTCCAAGATCCGGGGCCATAGAATAACAGCATACGCGATTAAACAAATGATCGAAATTAACGCGCTTTGTATATCGTGAGTAACGTCACCCCATCGTTGGGTACGTAATAAAGTAATCTCGAATGATGTGACTCGTGGGGACGTTTAGAAGCGTTGGGGATAGACTGTTTGACAAAACGGTCAAAGATATAACAGAGAGCGACCCACTTCCGTCTTCCAATTAGTTAATTAACCGGAATTAAGAGACCGTAAGCGGGGGGGATCCCCAAAGTAGGTATATAATTACAAACGTACATGGAAGTTTACACCCCCCTCGTCACAAGACATGCAACACAAAATTTTGAACAAGGTTCAATTTCCGGTTTCCAACTATTTGATAATTGCTAAGCAAGAAATGTCTCAATTAGATTGGGGATCTGGGCCTCGTACCGTATCAGCGGTTCTAATTAGAGGAGCAAGGAATCCCTCCTCTTTCTATTATCGTAGACATCTCACGATCGTTATAGTAAAAACCTAAACGAAATCCTTCGTATTCACTGGGTCAGCCTAATCGGCGTCCGTTTTTGTTTTTCGCTGTTAGAAACCGCAGAGTGTTTTGTACGTGGATGGATCCAACATCCAGAGCGAGCACCGCAGACGTCGGCCAGACAGCAAACGCTCGACGGTTCTGCTCAATCTGTCTGCCCGTCTGTCTGTTTGCCGTCTCATTCCCTCGACCCAGACACCGAGCCCCCTGTATTACGGTCAAAATCCAGTTATAGCCATAAGCTCAGCCGCCAAAGTATGCCCGGTTGATACCTTGCTGAACAACGCTGTCTAAATTCAGATTATCGTTGCCGGTCATATACTAGCCCCGCCGATCCGCGATTTACTATCGGATCTAATTACTCTGATTATGTTTGGGAGTATTTTTTGTCCGCGGGTTACATCATTTTTCAAGTAAATATTTAATCGGGACGATCCGAATATCCCGCAATCACCAATTGATCCGAATTGACGTATCCCTATGGATTGAAATCAAAATGCCTGCAGACATTGGTAATGAAATGAAATTGTTTTCTTCTTCGATCGTCCCGCAGATCATCGGGTAATATATGATGATTGCCGTGCTTTCTGGTTTTTGGTTTTCTGTTTAATAGCCACGTCTGGACCCATCGCGCCCACGCGTTCATCGGTCCAGTTTTATCTTCGCGAGGCATCCACGCTGAGAGGGTGGATCACACGAGTGGGTGTTCCGAAGGCTAATCAAGAAGTACGCGAAAGACTCAGGTCCAAACCCTCATTCTTCTCCAATGGTTCCAGTGTCTTTAGACTTAAGGGAACCGGTACAGCGTGGTGCAAAAAATTCTCCACAATCCAAAAATTATTTGTATCTAAAATTGATTAAAAAAAAAATTGTCGACCAAGTTATCAGCAAAAGAATGACTAGATTGTCGCTAAATTTTTATAACTGACCATAACTTATCACAGAATTCTCTTTTCTCAGTTTCCCTCATTTACATGATGAAGGATTGCTCTCCGAAGAAAATTAGATCTCGAATCAACCGTCTGTCTGAAACCTCACAAGTGATTTGAAAGAAAGTCAATTTTTCGATGTGTAATCAACTTTGAATAAGATATTAATGATTATTGGAGTCCCCTTAAGAAAAAAGTAAAAATCTTGGAAATATTTCTGCGTACCTCGTATCCGTGATATTATGAATCGAGGTGGTGTGTTGGGTCCAGAACTTGATTTTTCTTCGAATTCCGTAAGAAAGAAATCGCATCGCGGAATCTTTTATGCGGAGGAGATGAGGATAGTCGAGATGAGAGACAATATTCAGTAGGTTCTTCGAATCTTTTGTATTGAATTTGATTCTTTCCAAGGATAGGCGATAGAACAATGAATACATCTCGTTCCGCAGTCACGTACTCAAATATTATTATTCGATAGAGATGAAGATTGTACGCCGTCGAATAGCGTGTATCGTGTTCGTGTAGGAGGACATAGCACGGCGTCGAGCCCCCGAAAAAACGCGTGGTTGACCTTGAACGGCACAGACCCGAAAGATGAATCTTGTTAAGATTGTATCTAGCGCCACGTGCCGGTGCGTGGGAAATAATTTTCCTCGGTGGGCCGGTGGTGGATGGCGTCCGCCTCACATTAATACCTCCTAAATATACGTTTCGAACACCTTTTCTTTTTATATCTCGCTTTATATCATTCTTTGGATCTTTTATTTTCAACTCTACAGGACGACGAGGGAAATATATAACTCATTGGATTCGAGTGTCGATAGGTTAATGAAATTATTTAGATTAAACAGAATTTATGATAGTTTAATGAATTAATCAGCAGTCTTTGGAATAATGATAATTATAATCGAAAATCGAGTGATTTGAATTGAATAAAATAGAACTCACAGAGATTAACATAATGTTAATTATGACAGAAGAATTGAATGTGATTGAAATTTTCAAAATATCAACTTGAATTCGAGCCCATTAACGAGTATTGGAAAAAATTCACTTGAATTAGCCTATTAATTAATTTGAATTAATAGTAAATGCAAAAAAATTAATTGAAAGTCACTTAATTGAAGAAAAAAAAAAAGAATTCAGATATTTGATTGAATTTCTACTTCAATTTTTATGTGCGTATACCTAATGTAGAGTAACTCAAAATAGTTATATCGTATTTTTGTCCATTTTTGTTGAAAATGTTACCTAATCACAAAAATTAAAGGCGATTTTACTTTACAACCTAATAATTTTCAATTCGTTGTATTTCCTACAATTCGGCAACTGAACAAAGAAGAAAAAAATGTTCTATAATTATTTTTTCGTAAACTACTGAGTTATAAAATAAAAAATAAGTGTCAAAAATCCCAATTAGCTTGAATGAATTCGGTAACTGAATCCAAAATAACAATATTCATATGGAATGAAAAAGTTAAATTGAATTAAAATTCATCAATTCAAATTACTTCAACCACAAGAATTATTCTGTCACTCAAATCTCGATTCATTTTCCTCTTGCTACCGAGAATGAGACTCTTGTAATAAATGTGAATAAGAAAATTACGGTTTTCCGGCTCTAAAAGCAAAAAAAAAAATCAAGAATTTAAACAGTTTTCGTTTTATTGTTATCATTTTGTGAAGGTAGCGTGACATGAGACCGAGATAAGTCATAAGCGAGGAATAATATCTAATGAATGATTCGTCTCGTCGCTATCATCTAAAAGTCGACGTCCGTATATTAGAGAGCGAGAACCACACGCGGAAACAGGAAGCAATAATTGAGCATCTAGCGTATATATATTGCGCAGCAGCAGCGACCAAAGTGCTTCAACCCCTAGGGGCGGGACAAGGTCGCCCTCGCGGGGTGAACGGCCCCTACCGATTATTCCCAAGAGCATCTAGCTGCGCCTTCAATATATAGGTCCTCGAATTTTTATACCACGCAATATCGAGGTAAAAATTTTTCTCTTTTTTTTTTTTTTTTATAGACAATTCGTGTAACTTTTTATAGTCACTATAAAAAATAACCTCTTCAATTTACTTATTATTATTACAACCATAGGATCCATCGTGATAACCTGACTCGGGCATTTTTATATACACATAAAAAATATAAATGAAAATGTGTATAATAAGAGATCGAATTATAAATTATCATCTTCGAAAAAATTCGTTGTCAACATCGACTGGATGCGTTTACAAGTTGGTTAAATCAGTCGATTAACAGAAATCGAGGAAGTGAAGGAGGTACGCGAAACAGAAGCTGATTCGAAGTAACAATAATGTACGAATATAAGAGAAAATAAGCTTAAAAAGATCATTTTAATGTATATCCTCTCAATTTTAGGTGACGTAGACCACGACCAACGCTAGTGTTGAACTTTAGCAAGTTATAAACCCGCTTCAGCCAACTCAATGAAAAGTTGAAGACGTTTCGCACGTTCGCGGACATCCGTCTGAAACGTTAATTCCGAGATGACCGGGGTGACGTCGTGCCGCATACGCAACGGGTGTCCCGAAAGTTTCAGGCTGTTTTTCTCGGTATTCTTATCTCGTTTGTAGATGTATTCCCGATTATAGACATTAGAAACGGGAAAGAATCGTTAAGGAAGAAAAGAATATTAATTTCAGGTAAATAAATGAAAGCAAACAATTTTCCTTAAAGAGGCCGGAGATAATTTTCTGGGGAAAATATTGTCCCGCATAGAGAAAAAAGAAACGAGAAAAAAAAAAGTTGTTTCTTTAATCCGAAAGTTGACGAGCGTGTAAAAGTTATGCGCGTCGTTCTTGTCGCGATATCCGTTTCCGTATACAGTTAGCAGTTCTATGCTTCCGTTGGTTGGTAGAAATAAAGAAAGAATTATATACTATAAAAGGCTGTTGAAAACCGCAATAACGGTCGTTGGCGAATGGGAAACGTAGAGGTATACGTACATTTATCTGTATATGTGTATACGAGAAAGAAAAGGGAAAACACAAATCAACGGAAACGCGTAAAGGAGACGGAATGAAAAATTGAAACATTATCCAGACCCCGAAACGAGGAAGCAAAGACACTCCCAGTTACTATGATGCGAATGTGTATATATTACAACAAGCACTCAAGTCTCTCTCTCGTCGAATAATTGATAAACTCACTCAAATCAAATCACTTTGATTGCCGGAGAAATGCTTCCCAGCCAGCACGGAACTCGAAATTTTCTAAAAGTCGTCGTATGGACGTCAAATGTCCCATTTTTTCACGTCTCAATCTTGTCTCAACTCTTATAGACGTCCTTTGGTCTCTCATAGACATCTTTGAGAGTTTAGACATTATTTGATACAACATTTGACGTCCATACGACAACTTCTAGAAACTTTGAGTTCTGTGCAGTCTGGGTTTGTATCCTGAATATCGATGTTCACCCAATCCTCGCCGGTTACGACAAAATTTTGAAAACAAAAAACATGTGGCATAAAACTGAGATACTTGATCCGATCATAGCTCACATCTGGTTTCAATGATCGATGAGAAATTACCTTTTCACTACTTGCATGTATTCAAGCTGTGATGATTTATTCTAATTAACATAATATATCGATGTTGATCGTATCGATACAATTTTATCGTACGCAGTGTCGATACTCTGCGGCTGTATCGCCCATTGCTGCTTTAAACTCCTTCGACTCAAACGTCCTCTTTATCGTACAACGCGCATGCGCAATCGTAGATTCACTGTTCCGTCGCAAGACCGGCTACTGCATGCACGTACACGAGGCTGAAGCTATCAGCCATAGCTAGCAGCCAAACATTGCAAGCTTCTCCTGAATATAATTCAAACTATTTCCAAGATTGTCGAGGTATCAAAAATGGAAATTTTGAACATCATTGCGTATTTTGTACAGAAAGATCCCGAACAGAGTGCAGGTTCGCCCTCTTTCTTTCGTAAAAACTTTTTAGGGCAGTTCGTGCGGATATGAACCGCGTAAAAGTGTGTCATAAATCTTCGTTGCCATAACCTCAGCAAAAACGAAAGAACAAAAAAAAAAGGACCACTTTACGCGCGTGTCACATGAATAACGGACGGAATGAATGAAGAGAGAGAGAGAGAGAGTGCGGAACCTACGAAGCCGGCACAGCTGAGCATTGATAAGAGGTCACATTGACCCCTGCCGGCTGCGCGTCAACACAGTCTAACCGTACGTTGTATGTGCGGGCGCGCGTGCGCCGCGCTAGTGTGAGTGATGAAGTAACCGCGTATACATGCGCGAATGTGATTTTCTTTTAACGATATCGTTTAGCCGTGTCATTCTCCGTATTAAAAGGTAATTTAATGAATAATTTAGTTACTTACGACAGGTGCAGGCGCCTCGGACATCCTCGTTTCTGTTATTTGTTACCGTTAGAAAAGCCGGGGTCTGTAATCGTATCGGAACACTATACCCGCGACACACATGCAACCGTTCTTCAAATAGGAAAAACTGTCAGCCATAGTGGATCTCCGTCGGCCTCCAAGCGATCGAATCTACCTTCGCAGCTAACCGTACCGCCATCTGTGACGCCGCGCTCGAACAACGTGATCAAAACTTAGAGAGCGAGCAGTATGGCCGCCGTTCGAGAGACTTTAATCAGTGACAAGTGAACTCGCGAGGTTTTTTTAATACGACCTGTGGTTATTTCAAGCGTTTATTTATCTGGAACACGTTCGTCAGGCCCTGGCGGGGCCTACCGACAAGGTAAGCGACTATATCCTATCAAACAACGACGAGAAACTGTCCGAAACCCAAGGCCGTCCGTGTGCTCCGGGACACGATTCTCCGAATTCTCTACGCTCCGATTTTAGCCGTCGATTGTTTCGCGTTGCAGCGAGTCGCGAATAACGGATACCGAATATCCAACGTGCGGATTAAACCTGTGATTTACTCGCCTCTCGCACGTCCAGATATCGTCTGTTTACGGTGGGCTAGGTTGGGTCATGTTGGGCTCCCGCAGCGCTTATTTCTTATTATTGCCGGTAAAAACGTCCAGTTTTAACGCCTCGTTAACCGGCTACCAGGTGGCGTTGCCTGTGCCAAACGAGGTTTAAAGGGCCTGTGTTTACGCTCCCTGAGGTTTATCACGTGTATTTTTAGCCGTCAAGATCGAAATTTTTCGTTTAACCCCCGCTTTGTTTTGTTCTCTCATCATCACACCTCGTCTGGGTTTTTATTTCTAGTTCTTTCTCATATTCGAATTCTCTGTATTACGATGTTTTTTTTAAACTTTTTTTTTGTTTATATCTGACGTGGGATATGCGGGCTTAGGAAACGACGCGGTTTAGGACCTTTAATACCATCTAAGCTGTGTCACAGAAAGATAATAATCGGTTGAGAATATTAACGGTATTTTTCCAACGTGCTTGAAGCAGCGGAAGAAGATTTAAATGAGAGATCGTCGTTTTTTTTTAAATTTTATTCTACGCTGTTTGTGTTTTGTAATAATTTCACAGAAATTGGGTGTCGCTCCGGATTCTTTTATTAATTCTTTTGTCAGGTTTTCTCGATTTAACGATAAATCCGCTGGAAAATAAACGTAGAGATATTTCTCAAAAAATTTGTTCGGAATTTCGACAGTATCAATTTTGTCCTCTTGTCATTTTATTTCAAATCTGAGATTGAAAGTTCCTTACCTACATTTGTCAGAGTCAATTATTGTATATTTCTTTACAAATTTGACAGTTCTGTATATATTATCAAGAAAATTTCCTCGTTCATTTAATCGACTTTCAAGAAAAATGTGTTTATTCTTTTTTTTTCAACGATTTTTATCCCGCAATATTTGTGAAATTGGAAGAAATACCCAGCAGCGTCATTGGAATCGAAGAAAATAAAAAATAAAAAATCGATATACCAAAGAATGACTAAAGAATTTTCAGTCAAAAAAACAAAAAAAAAAGTGTATATAATATATACGTTAAAAAAAAAAAAACCAATCATTTGTTTACATTGTTTTTTTTTTTCAAATCAAGAAAACCTCAAGGTCTCAATGTGTTTATAAAATCCTAATAACGTATATATTATATACACATTTTTTTTTGTTTGACTGACTGAAAATTATAAACTACTGTGGTTTAATTATGTCTGGGCGATATTTATGTCCCATGATTCATCATCCTCGCCCTAAACAATCGTGGGCGTGACTGAATCTTCGTGTAGGAAAAAAAAGAATAATAATAAAATGAAGCAAGAAAAAAATATCTATGTATTTACCTTAGCAGACGTTGGTAGTCAGTAGATATAATAATCAAAAAGACTTTGAATAACCTTGAAAATATTCTTATTCTACGTTTTCTTCATATACTATCGACGATCGCGATTTAAATAATAGCGTCTGCTGTTATCCGTGTAAGCGTCATACTTTGCGCGATAACATTATTACTGAAAACGAATAGCCGCGTATTTACACTGTAAAAAATGATTGTAAATTTACTACACATTAGTCGTTTGACTTTTTAAAGAAATTTTTAATATTGTTATAAAATCATTGAAAAAATACGGAATTGTATATGAATTTTTCTAAATTTGTATGATAAATTCAGTTTACCAAAATGTGAAAAGGATTTCATGACTCCTGTGTATGTGAAAATAAAACTTCCAAGAGATTGTTGGAAATTTACAACAAACATTTTTTTTATAGTGTACTTGCTCTACTTTGTATCAAAAGAAACAACATAGCAATAACACGATATTTATTTTTTATTGTTTATTGTCCGTTGTTTATCATCATCCCTGTAGTTACAGACGCGTTTATTCGTTGTTAATACCACCTGCGAATGTTGTTGAGATGGAAAAAAAAATGTGTTTTGCCTCCGTTACGAATACAAAGCCGATATACCTCCTACGATAAATATGTAAATGCGACGGGATTGGTATACTCGCGATATTTATAACATCTAATCTACAGACCTCGGTGACGAGCTGGAGGCGTTCTGAAAATTTATGGATTTATTCGGTGGAATAACGACGAATAGTTTCAACGGGGGTAAGGGGATTCTCTTGCGCAAATATTTTATTCTGCCGGACTCGGAATCGGGTTTTCTCGTCGCTGTGTATAAAAAGTTAAATCGGTTCCGTTCGGTTCTCTCGGTTTTCAGCCGAAAAGGCTCGTTCCGTGATAATTATGAGAATTTCTTTCTCCTCTCCTTCCCAATTCCCGAGTATGTTTCGCTGTTTTTAAAACGCATTCCTAAAATGCTTTGCACGCATGTAACAGAAAGCTTAAGAAAAACAGGAATTTTGTCTTTTAAACAAAACGAGGAAAAAGAATAACTCATAAAATTTCGTCGAACGTTCGTCGTGAAACAAGAAATTCGGGAACGCGATGCCGCGACACGTGCTGGACCACACACGAGGAAACTGTGCAATTCCTCTTCCGAATAAGATACGTACTTATGACATAAATCAACGAGAAAAAATATGTAATTGATCGTGATAACCGATCGTTTGATAAGAGTCGGTGAATAATCGGAGCTGCTGTAGGTGCTTCCGGTTTTTAGAAACTTTGATTATCTCTTCTTATCTCGGGATATATACGTACACCTACGTCGATAACCGAACACACCTAGATTCCTTACTCGAGGCGATAGTCGGGGGTCTCTGTTAAATTTTTTTTCTATGTAAATCATTGACTGGTTTCTTACAATTAGTTATTATCGCGGAACATGTATATGATACGCGGACGTGAAATACGGGGTGAAACCTACGCGTTTGGTTCCGATGAAGATAGTAGATTAAAAATACGAATATCTCATAGGTACCGCAATGTGAATTGCTAGCCAGAGGAGATTAGAACGGATATTAAGAGAGGCTATTCACTCCTGAAATCAAATGTACATCCTGGCTCCAAATCAGTCAAAATCATACAAGGAAATCGCTTTGAAATCGTACGAAATCGCTCAGAAACAGCTGGAAGTTAGCTTTAATCATCCAAATCAATGCAAATCCAGTGAAATTTAGCAAGCACTCACGAATTGTCCGAAATGACACATGAAATTATATGGAAAATCAGCTTAAATCATGTAAGAGTTCATATATGAAGTTGCGAAACCACGGAATCACTTGTACGTTAAAAATTTGACGTAATGAATACAATTTGAGAAAAAGTAAAGATTGACGAAAATTAATCTTTTATAAATTTACACATCTCATGTCCTATTTCATATTTTTTGGTTTCAAACCGTTCATATCAAAAAGTAAGTAGTTAAAGTTTTGGAATTTGAATTTTCAGTGGTTTAGAAGTTGTTTTCTCTGTAAAAATATATTTGAAAAATTTACAGATCGAAGAATGATATGATCTTCTACTTCTACCTCTTCTTTCGAAATACAAATTCCGAAATTTGTATCCCCACCAATAATTTAGACCACAGGATTAATATCGTAATCGATATTTAGGATGAAGCCTGGGGATCATTCGAGTTACAAATCGTCCCGCGTGACGATCTTACGCCACCTAATTGTAGATTTGAAACTGATTTATTCATGAATCTACCCACACGTCTCCATTCGTACCTGCATTCGTTCTTTCTCTGTCAATTATTCGATCCGTATCGCTAACAGTTCCATTCAATTTTCGACTAATTACATCAGGGCGAAGCCGGAAGCGCCTTGGGTCAGACTCGCAGGCTCTTTCCCAACGTACGATTTCAGGAGATGGTTAGATAAAATCATTCTGTCGATAATAAACGACCGCATCTCGAATTGATTGAACGGTAACTTTCAGGGCTCCTAAAAACCATCGGGTTTATTTAATCTAGGTTTTTTTTTAATCTGGGGTGGAATGGAAGGTATAACGCCGTGCTGATACACCTTCGGCGATATTGTTCATTTTGTCTTTGGCAACAGCCAATATTTGGCAGTGTTCAGACCCCGAGGAATTATCACGGTTTATAGCAAATTGGCTGGCGTTAGATACACGTAGGTTTTTATTGAGGCATTACTGTCATTTTCGCGGGGTTTTGATCGGTTTTTGATTTACCGAATAGCGATAAAACCGCGTCTCATTCACAGCCGATGTACGCACCTAGGCCTGCGGTCATTAAATCTATACTTGCTATTATTTTAGAACCCTTTTTTCCTGGTCTCGAGATTTCCTTCACCGTATTTTTAGGTCCGGGCGTTTTTCGATCACCTTTTTTTTTCTTCCAAATCTCCCGTTTCCGTGGGCTCTAACGTTTTGACAATTATTTCGATTGACTTTTGTTATTGGTAGAAATCCTCGTTTCCTACTCTTTTACGACTTCGGATAGACTGTCGCCAGGCCTGTTGCACTGGTTTTATTCTACTCGTTTCATGCACGTGCCGATCCTCCACGCTCACGCATCCAGCCGCTCGAATTAGATAAAAGATATTTCGTCACCTTTCTCGACCTCATGTACCACATTTATTGCAAGTATTTTGCTCGATTTCAATGGGAAAGTGATACTGAATGAAAAACTTGTAAATTCTATATTGTTTAATCTTGATAATAATCGCAAAGTGATCAATTAGTCAAGTTTATGCAGGCGTTGGCATAACTTGTCATTTTTGCAGTAAGCTTATAATGTTCAAAAAGGCTTGCATAATATCGTCCGATGAATAATAGCGATCCAGACAATTGCCAAGCTGAGATATTCGGCGCCAATTTGTATAATACCTGTATTCCCTATCCGCGAATGAGATATCTGTCGACGATCTCCCGTGGTGCAGCAAATTTTCAGGCGCCACCGCCCGCGCCGCCCCCAGGTGTGCGAACGACGCTGCCAATTCACTTTCATGAATGTAACCAAGGTTTTCGCGATATTTATAGCGATATATCAAATCTGACCCTCTCGCCTCATTAAAACAAGCAATTTCATTCTTCCATCGAATTTTGTCTCATTATAAATTGTTTCATCGGAATAAATGATATCATTTCATTTTTACCAAAATATTTCAGGTTGTTCCCTTGAACTCAGTCACCGTAACCAATCCGATATAGAAATCACTCGATTATATTGAATGTTCTTCCTTCCATTGAATTGGATTAAAAAATCATGTCATTCGAAGAATATTTATAAGAATGGATTTCCCTTCGGAAAATAGTTTTTATTTTTATAAACGAAGAGCGGATGACCGAAAAATTTGATTGAAACGAAATTTTAAGAAAAAAAATCCCAATGTCTTGGATCTTATCAAATTACTTATTGTTATTCATCCGCTCTTGGTTTATCAGTATTGAAACAATACCACACGGTTAGAAATAAAATGTCAGAGCAGGTCCACCCAAAGTTTTATGTTAATTTTGACGCTTTTTATTGTTCAAGTAAATGAAAAAAATGTCAAAACAACACATTTGATGTTAAAATGACGTCCATTTGTGTTATATCGACAAATAATTGTGTAAATGTAACACAAATGTAGAGTGGACCTGCTGGGACATTTTTTCTAGTTAAATTTTTCCAACAGTGCATAAAGTAAAATTCATTTTGACAATTATTCAAACGGCATGGTTTTCAAATTTTATCGTCAGAATCCTGATGAAGAAGCAAAGTGTGAGAAGAGGATTTTTGGAACACATGGATTTTTAGCTGATTCGAATCTTAGCAATTGAACCTGAATCCGTTGTATCAGATGAGACAAAAAACCGAATAGATTGAGTGGCGAGTGCGTAAAGTAGACGAAGAAGTTCGCAGCCTGAGGCGACTTCTACCAAATTTATACGAGGCAGATATCGCCTATCCACACGTCTCTCGTTTTATTTCGTCTATCTTTTTTTTTTCAATATTACAATATCACAATATTTGTGTATGAATTTCACTACTCGAAAATACTTATTTTTATTATTAAAAAATAATAATTCGATACGTTATTTGAGATTTATTGAAAGGTATAATTTCCACAAATCTAGCTTCATAGATCGCTCGGACCCAAAAGGGCGCCACTGTCTGACTGAGATATTCCTAAGGGTGTAAATTAGCTCATCCGCGATATGCGCATGCGCTGACTTTTATTTTCTGCACTTTTCTGAAAAGGGGTACCTGACGCACGTTACCCAGGCCTTGAAAATCAAACTTTCTCAGCAGGTATTACGTATGAAAAAATATAAATTTTTTCAAATTCATATCCTGAAATGTTGCGTAATGACGTTTGAATAACAAGAAGCGTAAAATCTCAGAGGCTACAAATCTATCGTCGAAGTAAGGTTCTCGGTGACCCGTCCCGAACGTAAAAACTCAAGTAAAATGCGTAAAATCGTAAAACCCGCGTAAAACGTACGATGTTAAATTATTTTCGACTCGCTTCGGCCCTCTTCCGCGCAGTGGTAGGAAGAAGACAGCTACAAACTGTCAAATGTCAAATGTCAAGTGCGGGGGTGTGACGGCCGTCAGTAAATGGGCGAAAATTTCATGCCTCGATCATAATATAAACTACTGCGGTGGCTAATAACCGAACTACTTTCACGACGTCTCGTTGTCATCGTCGAACAAATTTATATCTATGCTAATCGCAGAGACGGAGCGAGAGAGAAAGGGAAAGAGAGGATGGTAACTTCGAATTGAGATTCTTTGTCAAATTTAAATCAGCACCCGTGCTTAAAAAAGAAAAACTTTTAGACTTTTTTAGATGTGTATATATACAACCAAGATCTGGGACACAGGGACAACGTTGGCAACGTTAGACAACGCATCTTCGAAGGTTCTAACTTAGCCAATAATAATTCATTTCTACCAGCTTAGCAAAGGCGAGGTAAGGAGCAGGGAAGGCGCCTCTGGTACAATCCACCTCTGTCGTGAGCGTGGGCGTTGTCAAATGGCACGGCTACCAGGCTATCTAGGCTCTCCTCAGCATTAGAGGTACATACCTATGCCGGTGGCTTAGCCCGCGTCTATTTTCGTGTGTCGGTTGTTTACGCAGTGACATTTTTTATTTTTTTTTTGTTCATTTATCTTTCTCGTTTTTCTTCGCCAACACGATACGTGGACTTCTCTATACTCGTACTAAGTCGCATCATACTAACACCAAGACCATTCGTTTCTCCATCCATCCACCCGTCCGTTTCTCTATCTGCATGATGAGGTGAACTCTATTAACCCTGATACCTTCTTTAATTTGTCTCTCGATATCTGTTCATTTTTCAAGTTATTTTGTTTCTTTATCTGCGCCTAAATTCATAGGTAAGCCTAATTTCGAGAGAAAAGATGTACAGATGTACTTGGACTTTGTAAAATCACACCAAAAGAATAAATATGTGTGTGCGGCAGCGTTTTTGTTCTAAAGTTGAAATCAATATTCGCGGTTAATTTACCATCCGACTCTGCAATACAACATGATAACTCTTTTTTTTTTCAGTTTACACGATGTTAATTACATTTTTCTTCAACCTCGCGATTGTCGACGACTTGTCCTGAATTTTGAGTCTGAGATATCTTCCAAACGGTCTATTATACGCGAAAAGGTGTTGGATACTTTTTTACAGATAATTTTGTGAACTTCCAAATCAGTTCTATTCATTTTTCACCTTGGAGCAACCGGAAGTGAGACATCGACAAAAATAAGGGGAAAACCGCGTGAATATTCGATCGACCTCGGTATTATCAATGTATCGAAAGAGTTTGAAAGTTATTTACTGTAAATATGCACCGCAGTAGTGTGCAGAATAAATAATGTTGAGATTTGAGAACGCGTAACACAGTCATTGACGGGGGCGTCTCCGGCCGTGTTGCATAGCAATCAAACCTGTATTGGCTGTGCGTTTTATGAATGAACTCTCTCACCTATATGCTAATCCAATAAAGATCCATTTGCACACGAGGTCTCTGAGTGAATTGGGCCGTAAAGATCGTTTGAGAGATCTCAAGCCTTGAGCGAGGTAAAGCAATTATATTATTTATGACCCGATTTCAATACGATTAAGTATATTACTCGCGCGTGCAACACCGTGTTATTATCGCACTTATCATCTCTTCCTAGACCCCGGCAAAAGTTAATCATCGAATTCCACCTCGATCCCATCCTTGTGTCGGAAGACTACAATCGTTCGACCATGAGCTCTCAATTTTTTTCGACGGTAGTCTTTCGTCAGACAGAATTTTTGGAGGTATGGTTGGTGTACGTTAGGGTTATTCATCAGAGACAACTTGATCTGCGAAATCAAAAGATATTAATATTGACTTATCCAGTCGATGAACAAACCGTGATCAACGTCGGAACCTATCGATTGACATTTCTGGTAAATATTAGCTTTTTCTTCGGTTATACGTAACGGTCGGGTTCGTTGTTTTATCTGGTAGAATCCCCGCGGACATCATTCTGCAATATACCACGGTCCTGGGATAAACGGGATCTGATCTAAAAAAACTTGGTAGTCGTAATCAAATCGTATTTGTTTTTGTATCATTCATTATGTTTGACAATTCTTTTCGTTCTAGATCAAACCATACAGCGTGCATAACGTTCTAAAAATTACTTGCTCGTCTTTTAAGAAGAAGCAAAAAAAAAAAAAA
>JAFFZH010011709.1:0-10150 GCA_018420115.1 Euura saliciscinereae
TTCTACGCAGTCGTCGACCGCAAAAGCTCCCTTGTGACCGCACTTTCATATATTTATTCATTACACATGAATAGATGTTACCAAAAATATACACCGTGTAAAAGATATGAGTAAAAACTCTGAAAAAAAAATGCTGTATTGAATTTCATTACGCAAAATCTATGGAAACAAAAAAGTTGAAATCGACATTGATAACAAAAAAATCGAATGAACAGAGAATTCGCAAACCGAAGGACTTAATAGTGTATTTATGTATATTCGCCACGGAATTACCTATAGGTGTTATGAAATTTCAAACAGCAGCATTTTTTTATTCAACGTGCCTGTGACTAGTGAAAACAGCGATACGAAATTATTTGTTTCAACATTTCATTCAAGTCTTTCCCAGATAGGGTTAAAAAAATCGACTTACTGCAACATGTGGTGGACGTTAGGTACCTGTGATTGCAGTTTGAAGGTAGGAGCAGGTTATTGCGATGAGCTGGTGGATTGATAGGATTGATAGGGTTAGATTTTGGCGAGGCCGGAGAGACTGAGGACGATATCGGATAACTATCAATTTTCACTTACTTTTTATCATGAGAAGGTAGTGCCTCTCGATCACGCTACCTTTGATAACACCATACGATTCATCTCTCAATAAGAAATCGTTTTCATCTTTGGGTTGAAATGGCTTTCTCACTTTTTTTTCTGGGTCCAGGATTACAAACTTATCTACCGAAAGATATACTCTTTCCTGGGTACACAGATTTTTTGCTGCAACGAACATTTTTCTTTCTTCTTTACACTATGCACGTGCAAGATTGAACAAGTTCGCGCGGAGCCGTGGCACCATAGCGAAGAGCTAGCGCGGTTGCCAATAAGAAGCATCCAATTGACGGAATAGCGGAACATGGAACGCACGGCAGCCAATCACCAGTAAGATTCTATTGGAAACCATGAACGATTGGGCCTCACACGTTCCGTGTTCCACTGTTTCGCTTCATGGCAAAAATTGGTCGCTATAGTCAAACGCTGGTTGGTGCATGAATTATAGGTTAGCGCCCGTTATAGTATACCAGAATTGATTGCATAGCATCGTGCTGAGGGTGAAGGCTAAAAGTTAGAGCTATAAAAATAAACCCGAACCTATCTCAGAGGAGAAGTTTAGACGGGTCTGATTCTGTACGTAAATATAATGACTACAAATTCCATAGGCTAAAGAAAAGAAGATGTATTTTCCATAGAACATTGAAATATTGATGATTATTATTTTAATTTCGCCGTGTCTCACGGGGAATCCCCCAATTTGGTCGGCCGGTGATATCCGAGAGCGGTATAGTTCGAACTCAACTATTTTAGTTGAGTGGCAATTTTTGTTTCGTATGTCAGTTTATTGTTGACAATCTCTTAATAGGAATTTTGTTATTCAATATTTTCAATGGACAGCACAATTTTTAAAGCGGCTAAAAATAATTAAACCGGAGAAATTCTGCGCTGGTATTCCGCGATCACTAAGTATTTGATGAGTAAATAATGAAGTGATTAAAAAATTTCATCCAAACAGACCAGAAATGATTAATTATTCATTACTGACTATACTGACATATTACTGACTGACTATACCATGCCTTAGCGCACGGACTGCCACCCGGGAGACGTGAGTTCAAATCCCGAGCCCGGCAGTCCCGAGATTTTTTTTCGAATACAAACTTGTAATACATAAAATTAAATTAAATACTCTCTAAACGTAATTCTAACGTTCAAAAAACTTTAGAATAACGTTATTAAGACGTTGTGAAGTCGTGTAAAAAACGTACTTTTACCACGTTTCTGTCAGCTCTAGTGAACTTTTGTGGGAAAAAAGTGCGGCCAAAATAACGTTTTAAAGACGTTTTTAAAACGTGTTTTCGACCACACAGAAAAGACGTTTGTACGTGTTTTTGAAAACGTCTTAATAACGTTATTTTAACGTTCTGTGTTAGCAGGGCAATTATTATACATCGCTCTAAAACGTTCTCGCTGACGCGGACGTATTTTATGAAATGAATATTTAAGCGTATTTAATTACTGGGCACAGGGAAAATGTCGAATGATAAATACACGGGAAAAAGTCGAACAACACAGTGGAGGAAACGGAGGAGAAGAATTGAGACATACGGAGTATTTCATGAAGATGTACGACGCGCTCGTCATGATGTTGTAAAGGTAAGTAAGTGCTACATGGTAGTCGGTTGCTGCTACCAACTTCTTCATTTATGTTATGGACACGCAATTTGTTCACAGGAAAATACGTTAGTGTATTTCACATTGTACATACTGTTGATCAATTCCAGTGTCCTCTCAGAAATGGTGACAATGCCTCTGCATCTACAGATGATGAGATCTGTGGTGAAAATGTCCCGGCTAACAGCAGAATTAATGACGGCAGTAATGCAGTCTCAGTAGGGGAGACCGGGGCTAGAAGTTACACTTTTTACAATAAAGGAAATTTCGCAAAATGTATGAATCCGAATTCGTCCCTAATTAATGTAGCGTTAGGTTCATTATTGAAGATCATTTCCGTGGAAGAACTAATTGAATATCGGAATTCGTTCTTGACATATAATTTTTTTTTTTAAGCTGAACAGACTGTCACATCTTACCCCGGTTTGGGGCAAGAAGTTACGGCCCTGGGGCAAATTGTTACATAGTTTGTATCCTATGGTTTGAGAGCAAGGGAATTCTATTCTTGCTTTTACAATAAAATGTCACAAGTACAATTATGAATATTAGTCTTTATTTAATCAAAGTATTAACATGTGTACGCATAAGATGAATATTATAACATTTATTTTAAACAAAACAAAAATTAGCACTTTTTATCGTCGTAAACAAGTCTTATCATGACTAATCACTTTTTTTTCAGGAAAGTAACGGAATAGATCATTTCAATGCCTTATTCTAAACGGAACAAAACTCAGTACTTTTTTATTATCACAAAACGAATCATATTATGAATGTTTGACCTTATAATTATGTTAAAAGTAACACAATTTTAACGCTTAGAATATATATTTTGACGTTTTATGCTAAACAAAGCAAAACTTATTGCTTCTTACTTTCTATTATCACAAAATATCATCATGCTTTGGTATCACAATATGTAAAATAGAATGAAGATGATACAGATTACGAAGACTCTGAGGATTCATCGGAGTAACAATTTTGGCAAACGAAAGAAAACTTGTTTTTATTTTTTATGCAATGCTCATGTGCCCATCGCTTGCACACTAAACACTGGATCCAATCTCCGCCAGATTTGGATTTAGAATAGGGTTTTGAACACAATAGACAATAATATTCTATATCATCGTCTTCTTCGCTTTCCTCGCTATCAATTGTTTGTAAAACTTTTCTAACAGCCGATTTAGGTTTACTTTTCATCTTTCCTTTTCTTTTTTTTTTTGTCAGAGCTTTTCTTCACAGCTGGACGTCTTTTTTTTGCTGCTTGTTCTTCAGCCAGAGCATCCTTCTCTGGCGTATCAGTTAAGACTGCTGATTTTCTTACCTTACGTTTGGAAGCGACAGATTTTCTTGGTGGTGCTTTTGACAAAGGCCTCACAGCTTCTGGTGAAAATCGTGAAACATTGTGTGAGTTGTTATTAGAAAGACCCACAGCTGCATCGTTACCATTCGAAGGTTTTGGAAGATTCGCGTTGAGATTTGAAGGTCCTGCTACCACCCCGAAAGGATTTGGCGGACTTGGAGGAGGCACGTTTTCTTTTCGAGTTTGAACTTCGACAGAAGCGCTGACTTCTTGATCTTCACAATCAGTGAAACTACGGTCGGTGACGAACGACGGTGCATAATCCGAGTCTTGGAATATGTCTGGATTGAATGGAGAGATACCGGTTTTTTCGAAACTGTTCTTTATATTGACCGGTGTCGACGCTAATGGCCAAGCATTCTTCACAATTGCTGGAATTTCGTAGATGGACATCGCCTTCCCAGGGTTGTTACGCATCCAGTTGTCTTGGGCAGTCGCACAGTAGTGTTTGAAAGGACCATACACGCCAACGTCTAAAGGCTGAAGACGGTGGCTGCAGTGTGGTGGAAACGATAGCATTATTACACCGTTTTTCTTTGCTTTGTCAACAACTTCGATATCAATATATGACGCGTGATTGTCGAGCAATAATAGAACAGGCTCAGATGGCGTCGGTTTTACAAATTTTATGAAATGATCCATGTATAACAGGAACTCTGTCGCAGTCATCCATCCAGACTTGTTCCCTGCGCCAATACATTCTGGGGGTCCATTTTGGATGAATAATTCCCTGAATTTGAGCCGAGGGAATACAAACATTGGAGGTATGGTATTTCCGGCAGCACTTACAGTCATTTCTACGGTGACAAGTGTTCCCCTTTCACCTGAAGTAACGGATCCCACTTGTTTGATGCCTTTTTGAGCCACAATTTTTTTAGGCTTTTGCACGGTTGTCACTCCCGTTTCATCCACATTCCAAATCCTTGATGCTGGTATTTCGTGTTTTAATAACACTTCGCCTAATTTCGAGAAGAAATCTCCAACGTTTTTCCTGTTGAATGACGTTGCACGGCTCAGACTGGTGGCTTCTGGGGTTCTGATAGAAAGTTCAGGGTTTCTTTTCATGAAGCAAGTAAACCAATCAGGTCCCGCCATGCCGTGTTGCTTGCAAGATTCGGGGATGTGATCGATATTGAATTTGACAGCACAATCATAAGCTAACTTTCGTACTTCGTTAGGCAAAAGACCATGGTAAATGCTTGCACATTTCAATACATAATCCGACAGCTGTTTTTCTTGTTTTTCGTCAAAAACTTTGCGAGTTGCTTTGTATCCAACTACCGGATTAGTCACATTTTTTAGATTCTTGACGTATCTCGATAAAGTCATATGACACAGTTCAAAAATTTTTGCTGCACTCCTTACAGACTTTCCTCCTTCAACCACAAGTTTTGCAGCTTCTTTGTACACGTCTATAGACGTAGTCCCGCGGTTCGTCTTTCTTTTGTAGGTTCTCATCCTGAAACAACAATAAAAAAAACATTAGAGTAATTTTTTCCTATCAGCGGGGCAAGATGTTACAGTGTCACAATATACCCCGAGTTGCTGTAACTTTTGACCCCGATGTTATATATTCAATGATATACTTGAAACTTTGTAACGTTTCAACATCTAGCAAAAGTAGCGCTTACACTAATTTTGGACACTTGTATGATCAAATCAAACCAATCACCATACTTCTGACACCGTTAATATGGTGAGCAGACCAAAAATAATACATTGATAAATATTTACTTACGTTTCAGTTTTGTGGCACCATACACACTTCTGTTTACTACAGCGGCGCAGCCGCGACTGACTGTGAGCATTTGTGTGTCACGTTGAAACAAAGTTCTTCTCGTCTGAACCATGCTGCCATCTACCATAGTTTAGAAACAATAACCGCTGTAACAACCTACCCCTGTAACTTCTAGCCCCGGTCTCCCCTACAGGCTCTGCCATTGCGCATAGAGGCAAACAACGACGAAACGGGTCCAGAAGCTTATAACGAAGGCAATGATATGCAGAATTCTGGCGAAGCACTCCCTACTCACTTCAGCAAGGGAGAAGGTCTTCCAGATATCACAGATGGGAAACCCCTATCTCCCATGGTGCGAATTTTGCAAGTAATTCACTGTCTTTTCTATACGTCTTATCTTAGAGCGGCAGTAATACCGTACATAATGTTGAAAACAAAATAATACTAGAAAACCGTGACTTGGTTTTCACACAATTCGACAAGCAAATTCATTTCATGTAACATGTAAGACTCAAACTCCATAGGTGTTCCGATTTCGCAGATATCCCGGTCTCAAACAGGTCAGAAAAGATGCCTCATCAATGAGCAGAGAGCTTTTGGATAGAATTAGTTTCACTCGAGTAGTCACGATATGTAATACGTATATAAAAACAGAAAAAGTATTTTATTATGGAGGATAATGGATATCTGGTTTAATTTTCATTGAATAAAAAAGTTTACTGGTAATTCTACGTGAGTATCTTTTCTGAAGAGTTTGGGACCAGATAATGTGAAATCGGATAACAGGTAGATTTGATTTCTTAAATGATGAAAAAAAAAGTTGTTTTCAAAATTATATGACTCGCATTTCAAGGGTTGAGACATGATGTTAGGCAAGCTCCACTTTTCGGACTCTTTAAGATGTAATGGGGTATGGGTCCGCGGAATGGGACGGGTTTTGGCCGATGGTCGGCGAATTTGACATCCGTCGAGAATCCCGTTCCTTACTATCTTGCTATAAAGAGTGTGTTCCACAGTTTTAGGTTCCAAATGATTTCCGCATTCCCTCTAGTCACCATTGAAGGAATTTCCCTAAGGGTAGACTTTTTTCACTTGCAAATATTACTGAACATCGTTCAAGGTGTTACAATGTGTGGTAAAATTATCAGCTGTCCGATTTTCTCCGTCGTGGTGAATTAATTATCAAATTTTTTTACCGGAAATCATCATACCTCTTGTTTGAAGGGCCTGCTTGCGATCGAATGAGCACGTGGCATAATGATACTAAAAATATAGAAAAACAGCATTCGGAACGACGAATTTTATGATTGTCAAAATTATATGTATATTTCAGTAACTGTTTGACAGCGGGCTGAAAATTTTACCACAATTTTATGAAACCTCAAACTATATGTCCAATAAAATATTCAAGTTAATCGAGTAGACCATAAGCGTCCCTTGAATCGCGACTTAAGGGAAGAATTAATTGAAAACCAAGAACTACGGAAACTTTGTGCAAGGTAGTAAGAAACGAGATACTTGACGGACGTCAATCTTGCCGGCCATCGGCCGTAACCCGTCCTGTTTTGCATGGAATACCCTTTTAATGTATATACATTGAACACCTTTAATCCGAAAATTGAGTAACTGCCTCTTTGTAACTCGCAAAAACATATTTGGATTCTCCTCTAAGATTGTTGCTCTTTTCTACCTTGATTGATCACACGTTCCATTATTCCCACAGAACAGCTCTGTTGATACTGTTCCGGAAGCAGCGGTTGACAATGAGTTTAAGGACAGGGAAGGTGACGAGACGAAGACAACTATGTCTCAGACTCAGATTGCCTAAGTAGCGATGGCTTCATCATGCACTTCCTCGAGGAGCAACCTAATGACGGTGAACCAGCAGCTGAATCTGACGAGGGTGACCCGGATAACCCGGATCCCCCAAATGACCCTGATGGTTCCGGAAATTCTGAAAATGATGGCGATAGTGACAGCGGCTCAGACAGTGACCATGATAATATCGAATTTACTGCCGATGCACTTGACGCCCTTCTACACTGTTACCGTCCGCATACTGCTAGGGAAGCACTTCTCCTAAATTTGGCTCTGTCTTTGAAGCATAAATGGACATACGACGCATTAATTGCATCCCTCGCCGCAACAAATGTTGTCCTGGGCAGAAAACTACTACCACAATCGAAGAAGCAGCTGTGGAAAGTTTTGAACCGAAACTGTAGCGGAATTGTTGCCCACGCTTATTGTGCGTGCGGGTACTACTTCGGAAAGAAGACCACATTACCTGCTGTGAACATATGTCCGCAATGCATGCAAGAAACTCCGACCAGAAAAGTCAAGTTTTTCATCAGCCTCAGTCTTAGGAAGCAGCTGAAACATTTCCTTTCTACCCCAGGTATAGCACAGGAGATGCAGCTGTATCGCGAATATAGGACCAAAGTTCATCCTGAGGCTGTTGAAGACATTTTTGATGGTCAAGAGTACAAGAAACTGCAGCAAGATGGTGGTGCCCTGTCTTCACGTTACGATTTTTCGTACGTTTTCAATACAGACGGAGTGAGGGTTGGTAAATCTAAGATGTCGGTTTGGCCAATATACATAAGACTCAATGAATTACCACCAAATCTGCGCCAAAAGTATATGTTTCTTGCTGGGGTGTGGATTGACCGCACAAAGAATCCACAGATGAACGTAATGCTGAGACCTTTTGTATCGCAGGCCAATAGACTTTCCTCTCAAGGCATTTTGTGGTCACCTGATGGTGTCAACGAGGTACGTTCCAAGTTTGTGCCAGTTTGTTCTTGCGTAGATTCGGATGCTCGATGGGCCCTCCTTAATATGGTAAAGTGGAATAAAGACCACTATGGGTGCAGTTTGTGTGATCACTACGGGATTAGGGCTGCACGTAGTACGCGCTATCCCATCTTACCTCATCCTGACATCCCAGAACCTACCCGGCGTACAGATGCCACAATGACTGAAAATATGCTGGAAGCCTTGGAAACTGGCAACATAGTTTGCGGAGTACGGGGACCCTCAGAATTAATGAACCTGAGGCACTACGGATTAGCAGTCGGAAATGCCTCAGATGACCTGCACACTGTGTTTCATGGTGCTGTGACCCTGCATACCGACTTGCTCCTAACCACTGTTGGCCCTATGTCGTATGCTGAAAAGGTTCGCATTATTGACACCAGACTTTTCCGCATCAGGACTCCCACTTGCATCTCCAGAAAGCCTGTCACAAGTGTACACAAAAGAAGTCAGTGGAAAGGATCTGAGTGGAGGAACTGGCTTTTCTATTACTCCATAGTTTGCCTTGAGGGCCTTGTACCGCAGCGTTACACTAACCACGTGCAGCTTCTTTCGTACGCTTTTTTCCTTCTTTCCCAGGAATCAATTTCGGAGGAAGATATGCTGGAAGCAAGCAGATGTATTCATACTTATGTCGAGTTGTTCGAAGAATATTTTGGCGTGGAACACATGAACTATAACATCCACCTCCTCACACATATACCAGAGTGTGTGAGGAACTGGGGGCCTATGTGGTGTTATTCCACTTTCAATTTCGAATCTTGGAATATGCGAGTAGTGAATTATGTCACTTCCCCAAACGGAGCGTTGGATCAGATTGTGAACCGGCACCTTATGTTGATGTACGTAAATAGAGCCCTCATCGACCCAGGCATTTCTGTGCCAGTTCGAAATAAACTTCTCGACATTCTAACTGCATCGCGCCGTTCACAAGCACAATTGGTTGACGGGGTCTACGTTCTCGGAGTAGGTGTGCGGAGGGCACCAACGGACACTGAGGCTGCTCTGCTACGTAGAGAGGGATATGGGTACTGTAGAAGACTGACTGCCTACGAAAGGGTCATCAAAGGCAGCAGCGAATACCGTATTTCAACATACCGCCAGGAAAGCAAATCGGACAACAGCAATATTTATACGTGGGACAATACTTTTTGCACTGTAGAACAAATAGTAGTATTCCAGCAAAACGGCGCACAGAATATTTGCGGCATGTTTGTTGAAGAACATGATGTGCAGGCTACTATGCTGCATGCAAAGCACATAGCTTCTTTGGGACTGAACGTTCCTGGATTACCTCCTTTCATTAGGGTGTCGAGGGTGAGATCCCATGCTGTGAGGGTTCGAGCGGATGCACAGGAATTCATGGCTCCAGTGCCAAACACGAGTGAGATCGATTAAATATCTTGCATGCGGTTTGTACATTTGTAATGTATCATTTTTTGCAATCAACGTTGTTGATAATGTATGTACAACATGTCGACGCCAAAAGAAGAAATAAAATGTTCAGAATATATGTACCTAGGCTAAATCTATACGATAATACAGTCACGTTCGAAGGAATTTGTTATCTTGACCTGTTGATTATTCTGATAGTCACCCCTGTCCCCTACCCTCAATGGAAAAATTTCCGTGCTATGATATGGGGACTGCACGGTTTTTCGTCGAATGTACAAAAGGTCTGATGAATTCAAGTAAATGTCTTAATGTAAATCTTACTACTCAGTCTCTATATTAGCATGGAACTTTGTGATCCCAACAGTTTGTCCTCCACGTCGGTTTATTATTTCCCCAACTCTTAACGCCCTTCGGTTTTTCAACGCGCCTCCAACGACAGGTCAACGTAACGCTTCGTGTTGATAACCCAACGACGTTCCAACGCTCCTCCAACTCGGCGATAGTTGAACCCCAACGCGCCTCCAACGACAGGTCAACGTGACGCTTCGTATTGATATCCCGACGACGTTCCAACGCTCGTCCAACTCGGCGATAGTTGAACCCCAACGCGCCTCCAACGACAGGTCAACGTAACG
>JAFFZH010011710.1:0-15521 GCA_018420115.1 Euura saliciscinereae
AAAAAAAAAAAACCATAAGTGAAAGTGAAGTGAAAACTTGAATTAATAATGACGCGAAAAATATAATAATTCCAGAAGCAATTCAACCTCTCGGGTGCGAATGTGTGCTTTTGTGAAGAAATAAGATAAAAGTGAAACATGATCGTGTCTAGAAAACTACTTTGCCAAGTTTAAATTGTCCGGGGCGTCTCTCTGGGGTTTATCAGTGCGAGTCCAGAGCGCCTATTCCCATTCTACCATTGGCATATAGGCCTGAAAGGATCACTTCCGGAAACTTTGATAAACTTTTGAGGAATTCCGCGCTCGTTCTCTTATCCGGATATTAGGCTACGTGGGGTAAAGACAACCCACTCACGTCATGGGGGTGAGAATAACTTTCCAAAATTGAAATTTTAATTATCCAATAAAATATCATAAATATCTGATTTGTGACGAATTTGGAAGAAGAAGAAAAAAAAGTTTAACTATCGCTGGGGAAACAAAAAGCATCAAACTTGACTAATTTTCAACAAGTGAAAATGAATTTGATAAAAAAATAATAATAGATTTCAACTTTTTGAAAGACTTGATTTGAGACGTAATTTGACTACATATTTGAGTTCATTGGTCTTTCGATTAAAATGCGCAAACTGCAATCGAGGAAAATCGAATCTTTATAATAATGACTGAACCATAAAGTAGATACTATATTTAAACTCGTTACTGTTTCATTTTCAGAATCGCAGTTCTAGCAGAAATGTAAAACATGTCGAAGAAACGGCAATCAAGGTGAGTCAGGGACTAGTAATCCGTTTAATTTATAATAATTATTGTTCATTACTCCGCTCTGATTTTCTTGTGAGTAAAAAAAAAAAAAAAAAACATTTGTCAATTTCGTGACTTCAAGAGGAAAATTAATGACACCTAATGGTAGAAATTAATTTTGCTCTACAGAGTCATGACCGAATTCCTGAAGAATTTGAATTCTTGAGCGTTGTGTCATCGGTTTGAGATTTTTTTTTTTCCTCACACGGATTTCGGTTGCGTAATCGTTACAAGCTTCGTCAATTGACAGACTACCTGTACGAACGAGAGTTTTGAATAGTCGTCGTGTAAAACAGGGCAATAACAACAATTTCGAATCGCATAACGACGCGAACCAACAGGTGGTATTCGCTCGGTCTACCGTAACCACCGCGGACACCATTATGCAGAAAATATACAGTTATGCATATATGTATATATTATTGTTATCATTATCATTATCACCATATCGTTATTGCTATCTTACCGATTACGAGTTAGCGAAGCGTCGCACGTACGCCTTAAAGGCATCACGAAAACCGGGATAACGGAATAAAACAATAAAATCAAGGGAAAAAAATATTAAAAAAAAATTGATTAATTTCTCACAGTTATTAGTAAATATTGAGGTGAAATGAGAGAGAAATGATATCTGCGAATTTACGATTATTACCCATAAAAGCCAAGCCAAGTGACTGATAATAGCCTGGAAATGAGTCTTAACAGGGAATTTTCAGTTACCCATTAAACATTTTACGTCTGGTTATATATATATATATATATATAGTGGAGTACAATTTTCCATCGTTAATTTATATTATATATCCTTTCCGGTCAAATTCGCAGTTTGAAGCATTGCCCTAATATCCTTGACACCTGTATCTATCCGTAAAGGTATTTTCTCACACCCGGTCGCAAAATGCCACTTTTCATACCTCTTGAGCGGGCGAAAAACGGGATTTTGCGCCCTAGGGCAGGAAAAAGTCTCTTTCGCCCGCTTCTAGCGGGCGGAAATAACTATATTCTTGTTTTTCCTAGACATTCGAATAAGAAGCTTTTGCCCTTGATAGTTATCGCTAATGTACTTCTGTCAGATCGTAATTATCTTCTCTGTTCTAATTATACCCAGCACCATCTTCTGATTTATGTATATATATAATATATATATTTTTGTGTCTCTTCGAATAGGAAATTGTATTGATTATCATGCTACTCGTTTTTTGTTTACGAGATAGATTATACGAGACATAATAATTATGTGTAGTCGAAGGGCTTGGACTGTTTATATTTATTTTTTTTTTTTTTTTCTTTCTCGGGATCTTATAACCATAAAATAATAAAGGAAAGAAAGTGTGTGAGGTACTGTCCGTAAAATACAACTGTACCGTTACTTGGCCTGATCTGTTCAACCCGAGTGCCTGACTCGTTTAGTGATGCTGGACAAGGTCTTACGCCCGAGTTCACTGCACACCGATCATGTATTTTTATTATTACATATTCAACAAAATACAATAATAATTATCTTCCCACGCAATGATCGAACGAAATAATTACGTTAATGGAATAAACAATTATTCTATATCCAAAATTATCGAGTCGAGCATATCGAATGTCGGTAAGGAAGAAAACTTACTCGCCGACAGTAGCTAAGACAGAAAACAAAACTCCGTTACCTTCGGTCGGTAGAGAGAGAAAACAAAAATCGAAAACTATCTTGCCGACCGTTGCTAAAGTTGAGGCCTTTACTTAGCATCAGTCGATAAAGAAAACAGTGACCGAAATCTGTAGATAAAGAAAAAACCTGCCACACTTACTGTCGGTAAAGAATCAATCTTCTGATTTATTTAATCAGCTTTGAGGTCAGTAATCCATTCGACTGGTACTCCGGATATAATTTTTTATATGATAGACAGTAGTTTTTATAATCAGAAGTTTAGTCCGTATTTCACTGTGAGCTGTAGTCAAATTATTGACCCAATTGAAATATCAATACGATAAATTGTATACTGCAGCAGCCAGACCGTTTACAGCAATTCTTCTCGTTTTGTGGGCGGGAGATTAGCTTTCTTTTTTTAAATTACGTAAAATATATTATCATACTATTTTAAATTTACAATACAATACTTTGTGATCGTTGAGCCGAGAGAAAATCGATTTGTGAAACTACACTGCGATATAGAAAATCGTTACGAACTCGGTCAGATTATTTTATTCTTCATTTTCTCGCCTGCCTTTAATTTTTCTCTAAATCGCTTAGATTTCGATTGATAATTACTGATGACAACTAATTTCAACGGGATTTCATTGATTCATCGTTAAATTTACACAGTTATCTGAACTTGATAAAATTTAACCACATTGTTAAAAACTGGGTTACCTCGAAGCCTTAGGACCTAATTCTTTATAACGCGAATCGAAGTTAACATTTTTCTGATCATTTCTTATGCTTGCATATAACTTTAAAGATTTTTGTATTATATTACTTTTAAAGTTCTTTTTACGCTTGAATTTCTCCTTATTCTGAATCATTATTTTCCTCTCTCTCTTTCTCCACAGCCCGTCCCTCTTATTTTTCTGTGTCGACTAACATAGAGAGTTGTGTGTCTTGACATTTTGATGTCAGCTGATATTTATACTTGGCATTTGATATCGTAGAGTTATTTCAACTACGTATACAGTAACACTTGAGATGGATATAATTTAATAATAAAAAAATTTATTTCTTCGAACGACTATTGCGAATATTAGTTTTTAAAAAAACATTTCAAATGTCATAACTTTTAATTGGCTTTATAGTTATTCTCAAACGGTTTCGATAATTTGATAATTATGAAATTTGGGTAATGAAAAGTTTTGATTTCATTTTTTTTTTATATTCCATTTGCGACATCCGAGATCTTACAGCTGTGCGCACCCTTTCTACACAATTGAACGTTTCACTTAACACCGTTATAACGTAATAACTAAGATTTCGAGAGTTTGTTAAGTAAAGCGCGGATTTCGTACTTCGTGATGCAATCTGATATTTCTTTTTATCTAAATTCTGAATACAATACGAAATAATTGTGAATGACAGAAAAAAAATGAATCTACAATTAGTTGAACGTAACCTGCGTGGTGTTAAATTTTCAATTTTACGAATAGAATGACAACAATATTCGCTAAATCGTACGAATTTCTTTTGGACGAAACTTGGACGAATATAAAACGTGGATATTTTTATCAGTCGTTTATTGATTAGATACTCGTATTTTATCAGCGGTTCAAAATATGTAATTGATTATATTGATTATAAAATAATAAACACAGACTTGAGATGAAAGGCCGATAATAAATGTAAACGAACTCGATGATCACCTTGAAATACATATATGTATCTGCATCGATGCGTATCAACCGAATGAAATCTTCAAGAAACGTCAATCATTATTCTAATCTGACATTATCAAATGTCAGATATATTATAATTCGAAAAAATTCGAGAAGCAGGCTCAATTTTTGTTTAAACAAATTCATTGTTTTCTCTTTTCGCGAATATATTATCCAATAACAATTCGTGAAACATGAATAATTGAAAAATTTCTCTTATTCTTTAGTCATCGTTGAATTCTTCTTTTTCTTTTTCGAATAATTATCCATCAAATGATGAAACTAATCGCGTTTGTCCGCTACTTCTTGTCTATTATACCCACAGCTACGCGATATAACAGCTGGTAGACAGGCACGCAGGCAGGCAAAGTATCCGTTCACTGATCCGTTACTATGGGTACATAATACAAAACATGAAACAGTGCCAGCGTAGTATATTTATCACAGAGAAAAAAATAAGCTCTCGTGAATTCGCATGAAAAATCTTATATTCGAATGTTATTTTATCTATTATCATTGATCGTAATCATTTTCAATGGATGAAACTGAAACTTTGGCTCGAAAAATTGAAATGAATTTAAAATTCGTCAACTTATTGTTGAGCTAGACAACGGGATTGACAAAAGATTGACCCGTCCGCCTGGAGAGTCGGTATCCCCGCCTATCTCTGATACCCATTTCTCCCACAAACACCTGAACGCCTCCGACGAGTACGGAACAATCACCCAGAGGTCCCAGTCACGATCGTGCCGTTGAATTTCAACCTCGGTGCGCCGAGCATGAAATAATTTTTTTTCAATTATTATACACGAAATAATTATCTGGAGAAAAGAAAAAAAAACAAGTTCGTCGATAGTGTAATTGGAAATAATTGTTAACTTATAATGGCTAAATTAGCGTGAATAATATATTTTTTATCACAATTTCATTCAACTCCGATCCTAATCGCGATTCGATGCCAATTTCCTCATCGATCAATGTTTCGCGTAGTCAATTATCTCACACGTGGTTATAGTTACGTTACAGAATGTATATAGACGGTTGGTCGAGTCTCGTGCGGAGACGTTTAATCACATAATGCGAATTAGTTAATTTCGTTTAATGTACTCGAAACAGACTAGTTGGCTTAATTTTTCGTACTAAATATGGGATATTTAATTTTCACCTTGGTAACAAGCAGAGTGTGTCTCTCACTAAACTTACAGACCGGTGACTACTGTCTACGTACGTCAGTATAATTGAAATCCCGCACTTCACAAAAAAAAATCAAGAAAAAATAACTAGAGTACTAGGGAATATATTTTTTTCTTTGAATTCATGCAAATATTCACTAGAAACAAGAAAATGATTACTTGTGATGATGAACATCTCATTTTTTTTTCATATTCATTTCTATTTAATTTTCTTCCTCTCGTTGATTGGAGAAAAATTCATTGAATTCATTCCAAAAAAAAAACCTGATTTTTAGCTTCCGGTATTTTTTTTTTATTGGCTCCATAGAGGTTCGCTGAATTTTTAATTTTTGTGGTAGTATTAAAATTAATTGTCGTTATGTGGAATCGTTATGTCCAATGGTTGTATTCGTATTGACCGGTAAAAACTAGCGGAAGTGCGACGTTGTGATCAGAACCGGAAGAGCAAACAGTGTTTCTCCCGTCCCCTGTGTAATTACTCCGATGTTACGATACCTATCGAATGTTGAATCGAAATAATGACCTAGATCGTAAACATATCGCTAGAGAAAATATACTTGGCAAGAAAAAAAAACCTTGCACTGGAAGTTATGTAATAGAATTAGAAATTTCTCGACCGGATAGTAATGTGTAAATTGGATCATAACAATCGCTATGTAACTCGGAACGAACAGAAAGACCAACAATAAAAGGAGTTTAGCCGGAAATGGTTTTGAAGGAGAAAAAAAAAAAAAGAATTCAAATACAAAATCTAGAAGTGGGTCAAAAACGACGCCTTTTTTTTAACATCAGCGTTTTTCACCCGAGGCTGTAAATACTAAGTGGCACAAAATTGACGTGAGAGAGTACAGCAGCCAAGAAATCGGTTCAAATACATCTTACACTGTATATAAACGAGTTCTTCGTTCTGGTCAGAGTAAAACCGCGCTTGTACCGAAGACCTTGGATGTCAGATGTTACTCCAGGTGAAAGACACTTTTTTTTTGTGTTTTTTCTCAATTTTTTTTTTTTTTTTTTTTTTCATACAAGACAAACTGTCAGAGTCATTAGATCGGTCGATAATCTCAATTCTTTTAACTGTACAAAAAAAAAAAGTTAATTTCTATTGATGAAATGAAAAGACGATAACAAGTTATATACTTCTCTCATAAATGTATAGTTTTTGGCTCACTGTCTTTTGTTTTTTTCATTCGCGTCAGTATACTTGACGCCTGTGTTTAGTATCGGTTTTCAAAAGGTATATTCACACCTGTGAAAAGCTACCGACAATCCGTAACAATCACAAGACAATACCTGCAGCATTCAAGTGCGTCTGGTGCGAGTTGTTGAGGATAGAAGAGGTTCTGAGAACCTATTTTTTTTTCTTCAGAGTCTAGCATCGAGTCTCGAGTATTCTACTGCGTGCTTGAGACATCAAGTTCTGAAATCTGACCTTATATTAACTTTATCATCTACATCCCCTGCAGAATAAATTCGAGCCTTTCGTTCTTTACTTCTTCTTTTTTTTTGTCTGCTTATGAATTCTATTTTTTTTTTCTCATTGTCTTTTTGTCGTAATCCAGTTCCTAAGTAAAACATGACACGCGATCTGTGAGATAGCACCAGAAACTCGCAACTGTATTATTACATTAATATTTAATTAGCTCTTTTGTTTCGTAGCTGTGTCTATGTGGTAGTACTTATACTACCTAATTTCACGAAGTTGTTTAGCTCACCGCGGACCCATGAACTGGCTTTCATACTTAGTTAACCAAAAGTAATATTGAAATTAAAAAAAAAAAAAAACCTTCTCTAAACATTTTACGTAACCTAGTTCAAATATTAATAAATTAACATCACGAAAGACTCAAAGTTATGCTGTAGAAAGTCAAAATATACAAAACTGATTACAGCTTGGAATTCATAGTAAAAAGTTAATTGTTTTTGATCCAAACTTTTCTTTTTCTTGTTGTATTACTCAGAATAAAAAGAAATCGTCTTTTAAATATATATTCAGTAAAAAAAAAAGGATGATTTTTCTTCATAATTTATTCTCATCCTAAAAGGGTCACGTGTGAAGCTGACTGTCTGATCTCTACGGTGTAAGAAAAATGTCCATTCAATGATAACGATCATTGATTATAACTTTCCATGGAAAGTTTTTATTATTCGCACGGTTATCTTTGAAACGGATTGTATTTAACCTGATATCCTAGTTGCGTCGTCAGACTGTACTAACCTATTCTCCACAATAAACCGTATACTCCCAGCATTGTAAAATGAACCGAACAACGAACGCACCTACGTCTGGCAAAAAAAAAAAAAAAAAAAAAAAAAACCAATGAACCGTTTTTGTTTGGTGAAAAAAATTATCAGACATTCAGTCTATGACTATGACCAGTTTTGTTTGATCGATATGACCCAGCGTCGGAGAGGCTCGCAAACTTTTTGGTAGTGATCAGCAGCCCGAGCTTATACAGCGCTGTGTATATTCCATGAGCCTCGATTAGTAATCGTATAATGAGCCCGGAGTTATTGCTTATATCGAATCGATCATTTTTTGAAGAGAGTCACGGCAGCCTACGGATATTATCGCCCACGTTGAACTCAATACGGAATTTGCGTCGTTCACTGCGACAGTCCAGAGGTTCTGAGCGAAAGATTGGCACTCGAACGGAAATCGCGATTTCATTATTATACTCCTCGTCGTGTGATAAACAGTGAGCGAAATAATTATCAACTTCCGTTATCCAATTTTTTCGATTACAGTTTTTTTGTCTTCCGAGTTGTAAAACACGTTCGAAATATTTGAATAATCAGAGTCAAGATCAAGGACCGAGTTATGGACGGTTTTTTATACTCTTTGAAAAACTAACTCGATTATGGTCGAGCGAAATTCGTGAAGCTGAAGAGGATATAAGCAAAGTGTTCCTCGAATAATAGTCATTATGCATTAAAAATGTGCTGAAATAATCTGTTGAAAACAAAAAAAAAAACTATTGTTGCAATTGGAGTGAATCATTGATAAGAGAATATCAATAGAAATCGACATGATGGTCATGTCGCAGAGGGACACGAATATATCGTCGAATATTCGTGCTATAATAAAACAATTGAACTTGAATCCGATAGAGAGAAAAAATTTGTTGAATATAGAACGTGAGAATAAGTTGAATGGTGGTAAAATAAATAATCACGTGACGAAAATAAATATTGGAGTTTATGGATACAACGGTGACTATAACGACGATCACGTTCAGATCAAACCCGTCAGATCTTCAACCACGAGGCAGAGATTGGTTGTTAAACAGGTAAAAGTTTGAGAGATTTGAATGAATAAAATGATAATAATAATTGTTATTAACAAATAACGATATCTTTTTTCATTGCGCAATTTTTCTTTTAATTATCGCGAAATTGATAGTTGCGTTGGTTGAGTGGGGATTGTCCAGCGTTCAGTTTGCATTGCCATATTTATACAAAGTGACGGTGCAGCAGTTCGATGTCGTAATATTAATAAAAGGCCTCTTGCATAGGACTCTGTACATTTTAATAATCCAGCATTTAGACGGAAACACTGTGTACTTAAGAATGACGCCATTTTGAAATATAAATAGAAAGTACAAATTGTACATAGTTATATGTCTAGTTATTATAAGTTTGCACAAAGATTACTTGAAATTAACTAACAAACTAGCTTTGAATACAGAAATTTTTTACGCTTTTACATTTTGTTTCACCCAATTTCATGATTCAATTGATTAATTCGATTAAAATATACTATCGAATTATCAAAATAGTCCCACTAAATATTTACATTGAAAAAAAAACTTTCGGCGATGGATTCATTGAAAAAAAAAAATTAATCTTGATCTTGTGTAATCTGCTAGTCGAAAATAAAAGTTATACAAATGGAGTACAGTATGTAGATTTCAGAAAACACGTTCCACAACATCTGCTTGGATATTTATCTGTTTCAAAATGACATACTTTGAATATCGATGAGTGCCTGTATAGTACGAAGAAATTTCATCAAGTAATGAAACTTCATGAGTCAGAAAATATAATAAAGAAATTCCCTGAAGAAATATTCTCGTCACAGCATCAGCTCTATTTTAGTGTATAATGTACAAATGTCGAGAATCAGATATCCTATCGCGGGGTGAGATAGTTATCAAAAATAAAATTGAACTGACAGAGTCATATATCAATTAATCTCATTGGATGAGAAAAAAAAATGTGAGTGGAAATTTCCAATCAAACTTAACTCAGACATCACGTCATTCATTAACATAATTAAGAAAGGTTCATAGAATATTAATTGAAATCAATCGAACCTCAGAGATTAAGAAATCCTTTTTCACTCTCGGTGATCAGAATCGAAAACATTTTTTGTAACAGTAAGAAAATATATATAATATTCAGAGTCGTATTTATAACAGATTCAAGTGACAAAAAACATCCGTTCCTCGTTACAGTACAGCGGCAGGTGGCTTATAGGCATATGCAATTTTTTTTTTTTTTGCAGCGCACACGTACGGTCCTGTTAATTATTTTCTCGACAAGAAGATATATATTTCGTCCAATTACAATCGTGACGTGACTCTAGATTACGACTTTCGTCGAATACTCTAGCCCAACTATAGAGAAAGCCTGAAAATCTGACTAAGGGATTTTCGGTTTTGAGTGTATCTGATAAAACAAGGCCACCGAAACGTATACTTGCATCCAACGATACGATACTCATATCGCGATTTTTAAATGATCCTACTTGAAGTGGATTTTTGACTCACGGCTTATCATATTCGAAAGAAAAACTAATCAATATGGGATTTGATGTACAGGCGATGAAGATTAGATAAAAGTATCAGAAGATCAATTTGTGGTAACATAAATAATTTAAAAAATCTACTACAACTGCGTCACTGCAGGTAACAATTTCGTTCTTCTTCCAATGGTGATTATCAAATAATCATACAAAATCTGACACAGTTTTACCTACCACAGCTGGTACCACACCTGCACAATCCAACCATAATCAAGGAGGTTCCGTAAAACTTAGATGTTGTATATTCATCAGTAACCGGTTTAGCCGATGTGGTGTTGGTTACTACATGCCGAGTAATTGCGTTGAGTCTTTAGTTTATTACTCGGTAGGTACTGTTACAAGCCAGTATTTATTATGTATTTTTCCTCTTTTTTCTATGTTCTTATTCATCCGGGGTACACCTATTCAGTATCTAGACACACACACATCTTTGTACATGCTGTTTCCAACATCGTTGACAAATTATAAGTTAAAGTCCCACTTTCTTAGAGACGGTTATACGATTATACATGTAGAAGCCGCATGCGGAAACTTTTGACCGATTTATTTTCTTATAAATTTAAGACTCTCTATACCGGAGATTAGATCATCGCCAAAAACACCGAAGATAGTGTTGGTCTTTTTTTTTGCTCCTTTCTTCTCACATCTTGAAGGCGTAGACAAAAAGATCTTTCTTAAATGAATTCTGATATTTTTTCGGTAGACTCTATCGTTCACTATCGTTACATTATCAATTTTTTAACCCATCGGACCAGGCGAACGAAATTTATTAAATTAATAATTTTTTGTTCCCTGCCAAGAGATTCTTCCTCTATAATTCAAGCGTTTGAGTAAAAAATGCAATTCTGATTTTGTTTATCAATTCTAATAAAAAATCGCCTTTTTCTGATTTCAGACGATCACAACGTCTGTTTACACGACCGATCATGCCGAGGATAACATATCACAACCGGAAGAAGATTTGCGTAAGTTTTTAGTGTGATCGGGGGGTTGATCACTATTGAAATCTGGTGTACATTGGCGATCGTAATACCTTCGAACTTCATTGAAATTCGGTCAAGTCTGAAGTCTTTGAAGTCCTATGAAATCCCATGAAGTTTTTTTTAATCCCTTGAAGTCTTACGGCGTCTCCTAAAATCTTTTTCAAGTCTGATGTTCGCCATTTTTCGGACTAATTGACCCCTCAAGTGTGATAAATCGTCTCGATCTCGAATTGGAAAAATAATTCTTAATTTTTTCCCTCCAAAAAAACAATAAACAGCCGAACTTCGAGGAGGAGATCGTCTGAGTCACAATGCGGCGATGCACCGCATAACGGTACGCCCAAAAAATCGTCGTCCACCAAAGAGGTCCTCCGCTCAGATCGGACCATCGGTAAATATACCGACGATATCCGAGGGTTTCGACGATCTGGACAGCCTCGAGACCGTAGCCGACACCCCTAACGATTCTCCAGTCGAGTCCAGGAACGTGACTGTAATCCGTAAATCGTCTAGTCGCATGACAAAAACGTCGGAAATGTTCGTAGGTGAACTCGAAGCCAAGTTGAGCTCTCCAACCGCGATGCCTAGGTCCCCTGACAGCCTCGATAGCAGCCTCGTAGCGAGGCCATCGAGCATTGTCGAGGCCGATGACGAGATTAAACCGAACACCGAGATCAAGCCAGTTATGAGAAAACTGTCCAACCGGATATCCAAGGGATCCGACATATTCGCTGAACTGTCGTCCAAGTTGCCGAGGAGAAGATCGTCCATAAATCGGCTATCAAAGTCTCCGGACAGCTTGGAAAACACGTGGTCGAAATCTACGGACAGTTTCGATCGGCTTGACGAGGGCCAGGAGCCGATGAGACCGGTGCTCCGAAAGTCTTTGAACCTAGTATCAAAGTCATCCAAGTCGACTGACAGTCTGGATACCCTGAATACAGTGAACAGCGACGATTCGATAGAGCGAAGACGGAGCAGCTACGAGTTCAGGAACGTCCAGAGGACAAGCAGGGCAATGTCCAAGTCCTCGGAGAGCTTCGAGGCCCTTGAGGAAACACAGATCAGCGAGATCAGCCCGGACCTGGTGGACGACGGGCTGAAGAAGGGAAGCAGCGCCTCGGACATGGTGAACTTGAATTTGAGGAGTAACGTCAACAGGGGAATGTCCAAATCGTCGGAAAGCGTGGATAACGTCGATACGACGCAGGTGAATTCAGAACCGAAGAGGTCGAGCTCGGACCTGAGCAAGAGATGCTGGAGACAGACGAAAAGGATCACAGTATCTTCGGAAAGCTCTGACAATCTTGAACTTGACGACGAGTTGGAGAATCGGAGGGCGAGAAAACCGCCGAAGAGAATACCCAGCACCAGCATCGTCGATATTATACAAGCGGATAACCAGGCCAATCATAACGAAACCGATAAGAAGCCACCGCTGATAAGAAAACCGTCGAGATTCCAGAAGTCTTCTGAAAGCTCCGATCACGGGAGCACCGATACTCTCGACAGCCTTGAAAAAGACCTAGATCAGGATGCCAAGGAGGAGATCATGGACAACGATATTGAGAAAAGAGAGAAAAACGTAAGGTGGATTTGGTGTTGTTAATATTTGTTACAGAATCAGTCTGCAGAGGGTTTGTCATTCATTCGAAATTGTCTGCTTTTGTTTCATTCTTTTTTTTATCCCATTTTGGCTTATATCGGATGCTATTGGGGGAAGACCGCGCTGAATCCTCAGATTTTACCCTAGTCGATTTTATTGACCCGAGGGGTCAATAAGAATTGATAATCTGCTTTTCAAATGCAATAATTAACAGCTTTGCTTATATTTTATTGCTATTTTTACAGGATACTTGGTCCGGACAGGTATCAGAACCGACGACTCCAGATATGGAGGAAACGAAGCATCTTATTTCAGACAAATCGTACTGGCGACAGTCTTCGGATGCTAAAGAGAACATAGACATTCATCAGCTTCTCGCTATAACGATAGCTACGCACATGGCTGACAATGGAAATCAAAGAAACTCTGTATTGTTTCCGAAGAAAAAGTTATCCTCACCGCCTACCTCACCGGCTAAACAAGACCAAGAAAATAAAATAATGTTCAACAATTTACTGTCTAGTAAGAACGACGAGGATCTACAGAATATGTTGAACGGAAATATATCCGAAGTATCGACGGACACTAAAAGCTTTAAGGAAAAACTAATCATGTTTGAAAAGCTTGGCAAATGATTTAGCTTTACACTAAAACGTTTTATCAGAGCTATGATCGTCGCTTATACTTGTAAATACATGATTTACTTTTTTTTTCCTCTTATCATTTAGCACATTTTACTTCACTTAGCTTATATTATTTAAGAAAATGTCTTTAGTCTATACATATATATTCTATGATATACCGTGTCAAGAAATTGCTTATATTATTTGTACACTATTATACCATAATAATGATTGTTGTCTGTTTTTTTTTTATATGTATAAGATTATACATATTGTAAATATGTTATATGACTTAATTTAAAAATCAATTTGGATAATACTTTTTCATTATTACATTTTTTTTTGTTTGTCCTTCTATTTAATTACATACATTAACGTTTATACATAATTAATATATGCCTGCGTATATGAATCCATACGCATATAAATATGAAGAAATAAGAAAAACAAATAACCGAGATGCAATAACGGATGAAATCAAGATGAATAAAGAGTGGATCTATTAAGAGAGTATTGTATAGTAGAATAGAGTTGGTTTTGAATGATGAATTAACTACCTATATTTCTTGTGTAAATAAATTTGAATAAGAAAAAAAAAAATATATATATACGTCTGTATTTCTGTAACATAGATACTAAAACATAGTTTGCAACCTGTTTTAGGGATATCTAAAGCGAATACAGAATTTGATGTATCGTATCACCTCTGCCTTGAGATCAGCTTTTCGTAGGATACAACCATGACCTGATTTAATGAAAAACTAACACGATGTTCGTCATATACCTACTTATAAAAATGAAGATTTCAATTTCTTTTATACCCATATAGTAAGGCTGATTTTACGCTAGGAAAAAAAAAAACAGATCACAGCACGAGCAACCGTTATGTGTTTTTTACTTAGCATGATCCAAAACGTTCGAATGAAATTTGTGTAATTCATGAACAGTTATTTGTTTGTTTAGCTTCAATTTTAAGAATGTCAAAATGTAGTTGTTCCACCTGTATACCTGAGATATAGGTAGACACGTATATCATAAACGGTTGCTGCGCAAAAAGTTATTCTTATTATACATATATAAATACATATTAAATATACCGAATGAGCCTATGATTGTTAGGAGATATTGGTTTTACAGGGCTCTAGCTATACTGTGCCTAGATATTTTATAGATAGTTGTCACCGATTATAAATAAATAATATTATCTATCTCAACGTTTCTATATTTCATTGTCACATATTCGCTCGACAATACCCATTCACTCATAGGCTTAACAGGAAAGTTTCCTCAGCTTGAACCTTGACAAATATCCATGATAAATGGGTCCGTAATAAAAATCATGTCACGCGTCCAGAAGGAACTAATCAAATCTCATTGATTCCAGGTGTGAAAAGCGATTATCCGACTTTGCACGTCGGAGTCCCATCGAAAAATGCGATTTTTGATGGATTTTTGACCAGTCTCAGGTGTAATGAATTTTTTTTTACTAAAAGCGGATGTGCCACAAATTTAGACTGTAGCCAGTATCTGAATCGAATTCTGGTTACTGAAATGAAGATTTTGCACGCTTTTGCATTGAAACTATTCATGCAATGAGAAGAAAATATTGTGTCAAGAATCATTAAAGTCGGCAGGTAGTCGACGAAACTCTGCGTAGTATCATATACCATTTAGCCGTTTCGAAAATCCGGGATCCTGATATTTTATTTACTAGAAGACAAAATTTATAATATATTATGACCTATTTTCATTTGAAAGTGCTTTCATTTTGGGGTAGTTAGTAACATGCAAGAGAGAACGGTCATTTATCCCGTGATCGTTGACGCGAAGCGTTTGGTTGAAACAAATAAAAAAAGTGATGGAAAATTGGTATGAAAATAACTCGAAACGAACGGAATAACGTTAAAAAACCTTTTTAATTTCTAAGATTTTTTTCAGATGTAGATGCATACCACGAGTAACACTGTATGCTGGCCACTCGGTGCGCCTGAAGCAGGCAACCGTACGTACGTACCATAAGAATTAGGACCTGGCCCTGTTAGGACACTTTCGGATTAGACACGGGTCGTGTCCAGCACTTTTCTACCTTCCTACACTCTTCTGGTCACAAGTTCGCTGACTTTGGTTCGAAAAAAATTAAATTGAAAAATTGAAAAA
>JAFFZH010011716.1:0-37990 GCA_018420115.1 Euura saliciscinereae
CACCGCTTGACATCGACAATTACCATTTTGTGCAGTTTTCAAGAATACGTCTTCATTGTTGCATGAAACAAAGAAGTTTTCCGATATATATCTTCGGAATTCCATTTAGAATTGCACTCTTGGTTCCTTTTCCGCGCTCGCGACGCGTAGGCTTTGCTATCAGTGAAAACCCGGTAAGGTCGGTAAGAAGAGTAAAAAATGAGTGTAGCATGCTCTTAATATACACGTTTAATTATTCCAACATAAATAGCAGTTTACAGTTTATTTACAGTCAATCCTGGCAGTCGACGGTCCGCAGTTCTGTACAGCTCATTTCCTACCGATCTCGGCCAATCTGAGCTCACTTCAGACTTATTTCTGACAGCTGACAATTCTGACCATCTCTCTTCACAGCTGACAATTCTGACAGCCTCAATTCTCAGTCTGTATGGATAATGTTATCAACGATTCGCCATTGATCGACGTTGCATCAACGTAATTTGATAAGATTACCTTCACAACACAGATCTTTCACAGCTGTTAGTCGTCAGCGTCGCAGATATTACCATCGCAGATTTTCTGTCGCATCGCAATTTCTGTTAGATTCATATGAGAGGTTAATCGTCAGCGTCGCAGATTCTTTCCCGCGTCGCAATTTCTTCCAGATTCATATGAGAGGTTAATCGTTAGCGTCGCGGATATCACCATCGCATCGCCAGCGTCACAGATTTCACCATCGCAGATTTTCTGTCGCATCGCAATTTCTCTTAGATTCATATGAGAGGTTAATCGTCAGCGTCACAGATTCTTTTCCGCATCGCAATTTCTTCTAGATTCACGTAAGAGGTCAATCGTCAGCGTCGCAGATTTCACCATCGCAGATTCTTTTCCGCATTGCAATTTCTGTGAGATTCATATCAGAGGTTAATCGTCAGCGTCGCAGATTCTTTTCCGCATTCCAATTTCTTCCAGAATGAATATGATATGAATATGAATATGAATATGAATATGAATATGAGAGGTTAATCGTCAGCGTCGCAGATATTACCATCGCAGATTTTCTGTCGCGTCGCAATTTCTTCCAGATTCATATGAGAGGTTAATCGTCAGATAATACCATCGCAGATTTTCTGTCGCATCGCAATTTCTGTTAGATTCATATGAGAGGTTAATCGTCAGCGTCGCAGATTCTTTTCCGCATCGCAAGTTCTTCCAGATTCATATAAGAGGTTAATCGTCAGCGTCGCACATTTTGCCATCGCAGATTCATTTTTGCATCGCGATTTCTTGCTCATCGCAATTTCCTCGTCGCAGGTTAAATCCAAAGTGTAGTTTATTCTTTTGATCGGTTAGGTCAGGTTCGCAGTGACAGTTTTGACAGTTCAGCCGTAGGGTTGCAGTGACAGTTCGTCCGGTTAGGTCAGGTTCGCAGTGACAGTTTAGGATCGCAAACATTCGACCAATCGCAAACATTCGACCAAAAGGATCGCAACCATCGACCATCGGCCGCGTTCGGGTGTGACACCAACTTTTTACTAAGGGGATAATCAGCTACTTATACGATCTGAAATCCGTCGATCTCCGAGGTTCGAAGAATCCATACCAAGTTTCTGTTCCTCTCTTTTAAAAAAATCGTTATTTCCCCTGCCATTGACGCTCGGGGTTGGCGTTCTTTGGCGTTGGCATCGATGCTCCACAGACACAAGGAGTAGTAGCGAGTGATTCATTTTGATGAGCGGTGTCATTTAAATATAATAAGCTAGTAAATACCGAGAATCTAAAATGCGGCCGGACTCAAGGAGCATCTCTTTCACCTTCCATCGATCCGCTCTATCCGCAAACAACAGCGTAGACGAACCCAAGGAATCAAGGAATTCACGACAAAGGCTACAGGATCGTTTCGACCAAGAATGTCCGTACAATTTGGCCAACAAGGATTCAATCTCAAACGGTAATCATTCTAAGGGAAGATCCGAACCACTGTCTCCCGAGAAGGGATGGAGTAACCTGAGTCTCAGCAACGTTTCGGCAGATTCGAGACGAGCCCTAAGGAACGGGGCTGAAAAATTGTCGAAAACTATATCGTCGGTGAGAACGACTTTTGGGACAATTTCACAGGTACGAAAAAAAATTCTTAAAAGAAAACTACGTCAATCTTTTGTGCAGATGCTAATTTTTTATATTGTTTTTTATTCGTCAAGAAATTCAGAAGTTCTACACGTCGACGACAACGTCTGGAGGAGTGCCACTCGCCCACAATTTCAGCCACGCCGCAGACTCGCTCTCGTCATTTGTTGGGCAGGACACCGACAAAGTTGTACAGTCCGTTCGGTATAGAATCTCCAAGGTCTGCTTGGAGCAGCTCGGCAGGAAAGGAGAATGAAGAGTGCGGAAAGCTGCAAAAGCTTGCTAATGTTGAGCAGAAGCTCCGAAAGCCGTTTCAGTTGACCAAGGCGAACGGTTTTACCACCTTCAGATAAATTAAGAAAACTATTTATCGCCATTGATTAATACTGCGGTGACTAATCAACCGTTTTGGCATCTATAATTATCATCTAGCTACGTATGACACTGGATGATAATAAGACATATTGTCTCAAACGCTGCTACCTTTGTTCCAATAATCAATGCCTTGATGTTTTCAATGAACTGTGCAAGAGATGGGTATTTTTTATTATTGACTCATGTATAGAAATTCGAGGATCATTACTTTCGATCTGATTAAGACTGGTATTGCTTAGAACCTATTTTTATTCGTATAAGTGAAGTTTCTCATATTTTTTTCAAATTATGATTAATGGGGCTGGCTCTGATAATACTTTCATTTGCATCACGTATAAAGTAATCAGGAAAATTATCGTGAATCTGATTGAGATTATCATTTTTCGACGTTGAAAAAACAAGCGAATATACATTTTATATGATTTATAATTTTACGTACAAAATGGACGTTGTAGAGGAATACATTCTCTGTTCATATTCATTTTCGACTCGATTGCGTTGACGCACAATAAAATTTGGAGTCTTCAATCTTCCTTGCGATATGAGACCGTATTTTCTGATAAGGATTGACCAGCATGTGTGAAATCCCCTGCTATGTGCTCGTATTATATCAGTATTTATTATTCGCTTAGGTATTAATATCGAAATGGAAGCTTAATAATTTATTATCCATAAGTTCAATATTTAAATAATTAATTCAGGTAATTAAAACTATGTCACAATATCATTACAACTATGTTAGAATTAAGGTACGTAGCTCATACGTAATAGGTAGCTTCAGATGGTATATCTTGATCGAATTGATCGCGGAGTACATCTCTTGTAGCTTTTTCACTTAAGCCTGGAAAGAGGCTATTTTTTCTACACATGTTTTTGGACATTATCTAAGTGCAGTGTGTATTTCACGACACCTTTACAGCTGAGATTATGCTAGGCTAGTGGTTTGTTTGTAAATTTTGTTTCAAAGACACGCTTGGCAAGTAAGAAAGCAATCAAGTAAATAAATAAATAAATAAAATGAAATGAAACGACAAATAATCTGACTCCCAGAAGAATGAACATTCTTTCAAGTATTCGTTAGCGATTTGAACTTTAGTTTTCTAAAATCATGGCTGGTGAAGACATTATTTTGCATTCTTTTCCAATAGAATTCTGATGCTTAAATTCCGATTTTGACTCTGTTTCAGCATCAGTTTTAGATAATGTCGATACTGATATGATCACCCTTTTCGTGTTATATAAAGGCCAAATTCCGAATCCCTGAATTAGTTTAATCTGTAGACAAGGCTTATCACCATGTATCGTTTCAGCCACGTACGATTATTCATTTTATCACTAAAATCGATACTCGTTAGTTGCTTGTAAATTCATTGGAAAGCGTCCAATTCGAAAATTCACACAGAAATTTACAGATGTTGGTAGTATATTATAGTGATGAAAAAACCTCCATAGTCTGCAATGGAAGTTAACGTGCAGGAAATATTTTGGAGCCTGCACCAGTATCTTCGCAGGGGAAAAGGTTTTCTGCATAAACATATTCATCGCAGGGAAGTGGAATTTTTTTGACGATACATTTTACCAAAGTCTCTAGAATCCGAAATAAAAATTCCGAGGTTTCAGAAAAGAACCTGTCAAATTTTCCCTGAAAATATGATCAAACTTCCTGCGTAAAATACGCGATCGGACAGTGCGTACGAAACATGGCGAACGCAAAGGACGAACCGTTGCATCATTCTCGAGACGAAGAATCTCTCATTGGTCGAGATTTGAAAAACTACCAATCAGATATTGATTTCGACTCTCGTTTTCGAACGGCAGCAAATCAAAGCTGTTCTGTTTACACCGTCCTACACCAGAACTGTATTCTTACACTCCCCAACAGAGGGCGCATCGTGGCGTGATTTGGCGGGAAGGCGCTAGTCTCAACACTAGTAAGTCTATGCATTTCGATTTCCGCGGCAACGGCAGATGCGAGCAGATGCTAAAGAGGCACGAACCCAAATAGGAGTTAGGACTACGGCGATTTACGGAACTATGTAAGTAGTTTATTCGCAAGATTGAAGAGAAAGTAAATATTTGTTCAACGATTAGTTGAAAATACTGTAACAAACATCCGAAGGTCTAATAAGTTTCACAAAAAAATTACCAAGTCTTCACATACTTACTTCATTACCGAAAATTTATTAACCGCTTGGCGTGGCTTTCCGCCGCCAGCCATTTTGATTATTGTCGAGTGTGGTGATTGACGGGACGCGTTTTCTTGGACATGAAGGTATTTCATCCCTGATATTATTAATTATCATTTTCATCAATCATTCACCCGATCCGAAACCGCATACTTCAACATCCATTAATTCTGACTTCAACAAACAGTGTGAACCATTCGCAACACCAAAGCCGCGTTGCGTCCGTCATGTTGTTATATTTTATACGCGGTAAAAATTTGATGCAACCTTTATTTACTATCAAAAACATCGACGATCCAACATCCCATATCCGCAGGTTCTCGGTATTACGTAATTTTCCAAATTTTCTATAGATCATGCTCTAAATTCACTCAACAATGACACCATCAAGATATCGCGTCGTGTCCTTCGTGCGCAAAAAAAAAAAAAAAAAAAAAACAACCGCATTCACCATTTTACATTTTCAATAACAAACATTTGTTGATTCCGTCAAATATTCTCGGAATTCAAGTTGTCGGTTGTTTTGAAAAGTGTTGGTGATTAAATTTGAAAAACCTTTTATCATTTCAAAAAGAAGAGTAATCAATGATGGAATGATAAATTATTATTTTTAACAATTTCACACAGACTAAAATGAGCAAGACCAAAGAGTCATCGGTTGCCGATGGAGAAACGGAGGAAGAATTCAGCGTGGAGAAAGTATTGGACAGACGCGTTGTAAAGGGAAAGATAGAATACTTTCTCAAGTGGAAAGGTTATAGTAATGACGAAAACACGTGGGAGCCAGAGGAGAACCTCGATTGTCCAGACCTGATCGCACAATTTGAAGAACAACGTAAGAAGAAAGAAGCAGCTGCAACAGGCAAGAAGGATGAAAAAGAACCGAAGAAACGGAAAAGTTCATCCACACCCACTCCGACAGCTCCCTCCAAGAAGAAAGTCAGCGAGGAAAAGAAACCTGAAGGTGACCATCATTCGCTTAATGTTTTTACAGTATTATTATATGAGATATTTGAGGATCGCGGTATTCTCGCTGTCAAGTATTTGCAGAGTACACCTTATGGACCCAAGGTTGTTTTGCAGGTTTTGACAGAAATTTGGACCCAGAAAGAATCATTGGAGCGACTGATTCCAGCGGGGAATTGATGTTCCTTATGAAATGGAAAGGCACTGACGACGCGGACTTAGTGCCGGCAAGGATAGCCAATGAAAAATGCCCCCAGATCGTAATACGGTTTTACGAAGAAAGACTAACCTGGCACAGTCCAACCCATGACGAGGAGAACAACAAAGCCGATCCCGAGTAGCAATTAACAGCAGAAACTCAAAAACCCAAGCCGGGCTTGTCTTATACTGCTCGTTTCAAAATATGTCGAATCTAGCGTGTCATATTGGATTCAGGTTTAAGAAGTTCTATTAGGAATACATTTTCCACAGTTAGTTACTTGAATCCATTGCGACATAGCAATAATTGGAATTCGGTTACAAGATTGTGATTATTCAGTTTTTCATTTAATACACACAACTCCTAACATCACCTGTGTTATTAAGAGATAATTCCAATGGATAGTGTATATAAGTTTAACCATCGCGCGTCTGAATTGAAAAACTGATAGTGACTTTGACGTGCATTTTAACTTCTAACCAACAATCTAAAATGACTATTTCATAAATGGAAATTCGATCAAATTTCAATTTCTCAAATTTTTGTTGAACAAATGTAATATGCTACTGTCAGCCTACTTTAAAATACAACATTACCCCTAACTTGTCTTGATACTCTTGTATCCTAATTTTCTGATCAATCATGACACAATGTCCATTCGATGTTTACGTATTAAAAACCGTATTGGCCCGAATATAGGTTGACCCTGAGTTCTCAAACTGTGTTTCAGATTTTTTTCAGGTAAACGTAGCAGTAGAGGGACAAGGTCCTAAAGCTGGACAGTTCCGGTACCTGGACGCTTTCTGGGCACGATATTGGCTGAAACCGTCGAGGTGCTAGAACTGTCCAGCTACTAGTAAGTTTACGTCAGAGTCAAGGACGATTTTAAGAGTGATACTAAGAACAGAAAAAAAAGAAGTTATGTTCGGGCTAATTGGGAAATATTCATCATACGTCAAATAACTAAGGAATCTTTATCATTATAATGAAAGTAAAAATATAAAATCTTAATTAACCCTGTCAGCGATGCTGATCTTATACAATTTTCTAGATGAACTATAGACGACTATTTTTGGTACTATTCAACAATACTATTTTTCATTTTAGCAGGTCTCCAAACAGATTCTGCAAATTCGGATGTTTGTATTGAATGATTTCACGTGTCTCCCTGCAGATAGCCAGAATGAAATAAACACCGGTTATTAGTGAAATCGCTCGGAAGATTTATGGATTATACTTCTAACGATGTTACATATGTACTATTGAAACCGAAACGGTTGGTATCATTAAGGAATGATTGTTATTTTTACGGTACATTCGATATCACCTATAATTCAATTAATTGATTTTACGTATAAAGTAAAGGTACTATATACAACTGCTGTCACATTCTTAAGTTTAAATTTGTACATTAAAACAAGTTCTTTGTGAATAATTGTTTTTGTTATTTTATACCGTGCTTTTTTTTATCACCACCGTTCTCACCTACGTTCACGAGATAATTGAGCAGTAGTGCAAATTGTAGAGATGACAGAATTTATAGGAATGATACATTTTTTTTATTCGATTTACATTGTTTAAGAGATTACTAGACTTCATGTAAAAAGGAGGAAGGTCGGAGAAAAGTCGACTCAAACAGAGTTACACCAGAGTTCTGTTTGACTCGGCTTGATCCTCGTTTTTACAGAAATAAATATTACTCTATTGTATCTCCCAAATGAAATTGGACACAAATGTAATATTAGCTCGGGTTTCTCATGTCCTAGTTCATGCATATTGAAACCAGTGGAGCACCGAACATCATATTAGCAATGTTGCTGTTAATGTCCTAGTTCATGCATATTGAAACCAGTGGAGCACCGAACATCATATTAGCAATGTTGCTGTGAGTTTATAGATAGAGTGCAGACTGCAGAAACATTTTTGCAATGATCTAACATAAGTTTGATAAGAATTCACATCCATTATTGATCTTGCCGTACGAGTGCATAAATTTTCACTTCATATGCTTTTGAAATTGTACACGGCATTGTATGGTAAAAGTTTTGTAAATTTCCTACAATTTTTATCAGAATCATGAATTTCACTGAGTGGTTTCCCTTTCTTTCTTGTTTATAGAATCATTGAGAATCAATTAGACTTTCTTGCAGGCACACAATGAGTAAAGTCCGATATGATCGCTTGCGTATACCAACGATGAATCAACTTTTGGAAAAACTTGATCATATTATTCGCTTTGAAATCCCTTATACAAAATGGCGGCGTATCCGTTGAAACGTAGTTGAGACTTCAAAGAGCCTTATTATATCGTAGAGGTTAGGATGTCAAAAATGAAACCATTATTCCTCTCTCCCGAGTAAACGAGTGGAGCTGAATTCCAAATAGTTATTAATATCGTCCTTCAGTGTAAACGATCGCCTAGGTGAGCAGATACACTCGTTTTACTGTCATTTATCACAATCTAGTGTCGCGGGATGTCCAACCCTAAAGTACCTACTGTTGTCTTGCTCGAGAAGCCTCCGTTTATCAAATAGTGATTACGTATGATTGTTTATTTATCGGTAGAAAATATTCGTACGTACGAACTTGAAGAGATTAGAGGGACCGTGATTGTGACTTTGTCCTGTTTTGATCTTTGGCGCTGAACGAAAACGATGACACCATTTTCGATTGAAAATTTCCTGAAAAATAATCCACACCACTATTAACTTTACCGTCACTATTTTATACAAATAATGTAGACGCGTCGACAGAATGGCAACAGAAACGGATGGATTAGGTAGAAAGCGGCATTTACGAGAGATGTCACGTGCTGATTTACCAAAGTCGTTCGGTTCGTCGCAGCATACTTCTTGGCACAAGAAATCGAAGAGTGACCAATTGCTAGAGCCAGTAATCAGTAGTTTGTTCAAGAAACAATTTTCCATAGAAAATAGCAATTTCAAAATCCCAGACCCTGAGACAATGTTCACTGAAAGTCCCTGGGATGTATCAGAACTACAGGAACTGAAGAGTCAGTTGAATGACATAAAAAACAAACTGAACGATTACGATATCGCCGAATGGCATCAGCACACAAGGCGAAGAAACAGAGCCGGCGATGTGCAGTGGCGTTTGCGAAAGGAAATTGACCCAGAGTTTTTGACTCAAGCCTGGTGCAAGTTTTATGAAAACGCATCTTCCTTTCCTCTAGTGCCAAGTAGCGCCATAGGAGCTGAGAAATTGGTGTCTGTCCACTTATGTGAAGCTCCAGGTGCCTTCGTAACATCCTTGAATCACTGGTTGAAGTTGAACGCGCCAACCATTGAGTGGGATTGGATTGCTACTACCTTGAATCCGTATTACGAGGGAAATCCTTTGTCTTGCATGATAAACGACGATAGATTTATCATATCGTCTTTGAACCATTGGTGTTTCGGCACTGACTATACCGGAAATTTGATGAACCTCAAGAATATGGACAATTTGGTTGAGAAGGCTAAAGAAAAAGGAGACGTACTGCTGGTCACAGCTGATGGTAGTGTAGACTGTACAGATGACCCGGGAGAGCAAGAGTCCATCGTCGCATGGTTGCATTTTTGTGAAGCCATAACCGCCATGCAGCTACTGTCAAAAGGTGGGACTCTGCTTCTGAAAATGTTCACCATTTTCGAACATGATGCGCTATGCCTTGTTTACCTCCTCTCATGTTTATTCGGAAAGGTATTTTTCAACAAGCCTGTGACTAGCAAAGAAGGCAATTCTGAAGTGTATCTGGTGTGCTTAGATTACAGAGGACCAGATTATGCCGCACCGTATACAGACGTGTTGAGAATACACTGCGAGAAGCATCCCTGTACGTCAATGTTCCGCAAATGTGATATACCTTTGGAATTCTTTCACCAAATGATATCCTGCGGTGAATTGTTCAAAGCATTCCAGGGCGAAGTTATCTTGAGGAACATAGAGACCTATCATAGCGGCAAAGACAATGGCCATGTAGATTATGAAACAAAGAAAATTAAGCGATTGGTTGCAACTAGATTCATTGCAGAGTGTGAACTCAGGAAATTAGAATCCGAAAGTTTGGAGATTGTTGGAAAAACTAAGCTGGCATACATCCGGTCGATCAATCTCGATCCTAGGATACCAGATGGCTCCTACAACAAACGGCGTACAATGGAATGCCTAGATCCAAAAAGTATTTTGTTCGCACTGTGCCATAATGTGAATTCGATAGAAATTCGGGCAACGACGAAATGGTTTACAGTGAGAATTCACTTCATCTGTATTTTGAGCTATATTTGAACATATTTTCAAGACAATTAGACCGACTCATGTATCATTATAGTTTGCAGGGCCTTTGGATGCATTGCACATTGACTACGGGAAGACATTTTCAAAAGTACAAAGTTCGAAATTTTGTATGGGCAAGTTTTTGAAAATTCGTAATGAAGCTTTTGATCTACTAGCTCAACTCGGCATTGACCATCCTTGCAACAAAATACCATCTATTCAAGATTTCGTGAACAAAATAGACGGTGATTTCTTGCCTTACAAACACTTGAATTTCAAGCAATCAGTCCATGAAAATAATAGCAAAACGTTGAGTGAGATAAACGAAGAATTGGAGAATATCCAAAAAGGAGATAGCCTTGTTCTGATTGGCTATTCTTTGCTAACTCAACTGAATGTGGGGGTCTTGTACATATTGGCACACATGTTCGAATCACTGGGCCTAATTTTGAACGAACACCTTGGCTGTATGATTATACTGAAGTACAATTTGTATACTGAAAGTATATTGGAGTGTTTTAAAAAAGTTTACACTGCCACAATCGTAGCTGAGTCAGTCGGCGAATCTGTATTATCGATACTACCGATCACAAAACTTTGTGGTAAGAAAAATTCATCACATGTACCGATTGACGAAGTAATCAATTATCATATGCTCTATGAACTGTTTCAATAGATGCTATTTTTCTGTTTCCAGAATCTGATCTGTACGCTGGAATTGTTGAAGCTAATCATTGGAGCATCAAACACTATGTGAACCAGATTAAAAATCACGTTGAACAGAAATAATTGAGTAATACGTAATCAAGCTGTTTTTCTACCGAGAATAGACATCATGTACATACTATACTACACTAAATTTGCGGCATTTTATTTTAATTAAACTCTAAAATATTCTGACATTGCAATGCATTGTCTCACGTGAAATATTTGTCATTTAGCGTTTTAACTTGTTTTGGGTAATTGTATTGTAACCGCTGCAACGAAATTCTGACAATGTACTTTCAATTACACAAAATTTACAATAAATAAATCGTCCGTGAAACATTGAGGATGATCTTTCACAGACCTTATAGATCTCTAAGTTTCCACATATAGAAATAAGAATGTCTTATGTTTAATGGATTGAACATTGACCTCGATTTCCATATCGGACGTAAATTTTATACAGTATCCTCCATGGCTCAAGCCCAAGATAAAATCATAGATTCTTCACCCAGTGAAGTTGTGGACACAGGTCTGTTGGATCATATTGCGCGATGCGTTAACTATTTGTTCAATAACTGTGGAATGTGCCAATAATTTGTGTAGATTCAGCACGACAGACGTTGTCATATTATTCATCGATGATTAATTATTGATTGAATCATACCATATTTTCTAGATTATTGATTGAAACAAACATGAGGAGCAAGCTGTTTCATAATTTTGTTCGACATTTTTCGGGTGATACGATCAGTCCACGGATATGCGTGGTCGGAGCCGGACCTGCTGGTTTTTATGCTACGCAACATCTAATCAAGGTATAAATTTGATTACTTGAAATCTGCAAAACTGAATTTGTAACGTTCTAATTATTTTTGTTTTCTATTGTATTACAGACGTTGAAAAATGCGAGAGTTGATATATTAGACAAATTGCCCGTACCATATGGACTAGTGCGGTTCGGTGTTGCACCTGATCATCCCGAAGTGAAGAACGTGATCAACACTTTCCACAAAACTGCACAAAGTCCCAACGTTAACTTCTTTGGAAATATTGATGTGGGAAAGGACGTTACTATAAAACAATTGAGGGAAGCCTACCACGCTGTTATATTGGTATATGTATATGTCTTCGCATCTCTAATATTTCCATCATCATTGGAAAAGCTATCAAAACAGTTATTCAAACTTTTAGGGGGGAGCAAAATTGAACAATAAACAGCAGTACTAATGAGAACATGAGAATTTCACCAATCATAATTAAAGTATCTGATAATTTTCACAAAGCCTATCTAATTCTCTTTTTGTCCTCCCCCCTTGAAAACGCGTCTTTTCATGCATGTGCTGCAGGCGGAATCTGACCTCTTCAAGCCCAGCGACGGTTGCACATGTGCACTTCGCACTGTGAGTTTGACTCGTGCAACGGCTACTTTTGCCCTCGTCAAATCGCTTTCTTTCCGCCTTTGATACACAATATACTGTTTTTTTTTTTCAATTAAAATTCAAATCTGACTCAACTTCATAGGCATATGGTGCAGAAGAAGACAGAGAATTACACATTCCTGGGGAAAGTCTTAGCAATGTTATATCAGGACGTCGGTTTGTGGGTTGGTACAATGGATTGCCAGCTGACAAAGATCTGAAAATTGACTTATCTGTTGACGAAGCAGTGATTTGTGGTCAAGGGAATGTTGCGATGGACATTGCTCGGATTCTGTTAACTCCAATTGATAAGTTAAAGGTACGCTTAGAAGAAAAAGAGATGATTTTGTCGTTCCATGTAAACAAATTACTCTCTTTCACAGGTTTGAATACTTGATTTTAATTACAGACCACGGATATAACAGCGCATTCTCTGGAACAGTTATCACACAGCAAGGTACGAAAGGTCTGGTTGATTGGTCGGCGGGGCCCGCTGCAAGCCGCCTTCACTATCAAAGAACTGCGCGAGCTGATCAAACTCGACAACTGTGAAACGCAATGGCGTGCTTCTGATTTTGATGGGGTGAAAGATGAAATACCAAATTTAGCCCGACCACGTAAGCGATTAACGGAATTAATGCTCAAGTCTCTCGAGGAAAGTTCTGTGAACAAATCCATCTGCAAAAATGTGTTAGCACCTATATTCTTTAGAAGTCCAATTGAATTTCAGGGAACAGACTCTTTAAATAATCTAAGATTATCCGTAAATCAGTTAATTGGGGACAACGTAAATGGACTGAGTGCCAAAAGTACAGACAGTATTGAAAACGTTAGGTCTGGCTTGGCGCTGAGATGCATTGGCTACAAGTCAATTCAAGTTGATCCTGATATTCCATTCGATTCAAAACGAGGTGCAGTCAAAGCACGAAATGGCAAGATAGGAGAAAACTTGTACGCTGCTGGGTGGCTGGCTAGCGGGCCTGTCGGAGTAATATTATCTACAATGACCCATGCCTTTGAAGTCTCGAACTTAATCTGCACGGAATTAAAATTAGAGAAGAGTAAGCCAGGATGGGAAGAAATTTCGTCGGTATTGAAAAAGAAAGGAGTTCAGATCGTGACGTACGAGGACTGGGAAGAAATAGACCGTGTAGAACAAGAAAGAGGAAAAAACGTTGGGAAGCCAAGGGAAAAAATAGTCAACATTTCTGAAATGCTCAATATAGCAGCTAAATAACAAACGTTGGATTAGATAGAATTAGGCAGCGGGTATTCAAACAGCCACAGGTTGAATAATATCAGAAATATTTGTACATAAGTATACTTAGCTATTATGAAAGAAGAATCTTACATTATCCTGGTGACATTACATGATGTAGGATGAAGTATAAATTTTCATCACAGGTATTTTGTATGATTCATAGAAGGTTTACGAGTAAATGATCAATCTCACATTGTTTATGGGTATTATATTATTCTTTGATCCTTTTCCTCCATGTGGATTCGATCCAAAGAAGTGGATATTAATTTTTTTTTATTCATTTTCAAGTGTACGATCTCTCAAAGTTCGTAAGAATTCTTTGTCAGCTTGGACTTTCTCTTTTATGTACTGCGGCATATCCGAAACTGCATACGATACAACTTGTGTCGCAATGAAAACAAAATGCTGAAAATAATGAAAGGATAGTTTTAAGAACGATGCTCTGTCCATTCACTCCTAGATATGTTATAATTATACTTTCATTTCCACAATTTAAGTTGATTGAAAAATGAACCATAACTTTTTGCTGGTTTCTCCAACTGCTCCAATGCAAAAAACGTCCGACTACTGCGATATGACATTGAAAACAGAGATACTCTGAATTTTATATGATGCATGAAGTAGCAGACGTTTGAAATATGTTTCAACACATTATAGCTCACCTCAAAAATCACCAGAAATGCAAGCTGCCAGCATAAGATGTACCAGTACCGCGGAGTAAGTTCGTATGCTGATGGGTGATCAGGTGGATAACGGTATCCAGGATATCTGCATATGTCCTCCTTTAGAGTTGTCTTATAATGTTTAGTTGAAAATACTGACAGTGAGTCATTTACGTAGCCCCTCAGGCTACCATGTTCCACTTTATACAGCAATTTTGGGACAAAGTCACTGGTAAATCCTATGATCAAACCCTGATAAAAACAAAGTAATTACAATCTTGTATATTTTCAGCAGTCATTAAACAACTCAGACACTCATTTTAACGAACATTAAATACAATTGCAGTGTAAGTCACTCCCTGTAGAATATCCTCCCAAGCACCCAAACTTGTTACTCTACGAGGAAAAGGTCTCCTGTAGTCGGACAGCATCTTATGGGCATCTATTCGTATTTCGAAGATGTTATTTATCAACGCAAACATCGGTGCCAGTGGAAACGTTGATACGAATAGAGTTACGAATCCGTACTGAAGAACTTGCGTAAAAAACTTGAATATTTTTAGGTGTAAAACGATTTATCGATGGAATGGAATTGAATGAATGATCTACCCATTTCGTGGATCTCCATGTACAAAGTAAACTGATCATTTTCCTCGAGTAAGTAGTCTTCTTCCCAGCGTGGTAAGTGTTGAAATTGAGTAACTTTGCCTTTAAACCAAATGAGAACTTTTGGAACAAGTATTTCCACGATATTCTGAAATATCTGTTTTCCACACATGATAATTGCTAACTGTAGTGAAAGTTCACTTAGACATCCCGCTGGATCACACTGTTGCATAGAAATGCCTGACATATGATTCCAACGTCCGTGATCTCCAGGATGTGTGAAAAACTTTCCTTTGAAGAATGCTGTGTACACTAACGCTGAGTAATAATTAATGAATGATAGGATGTAGATCTTTATCGTATAACTTTTATCATATTCTGCACGTGTTCTGGGATTCTCCAGATTGGTCAAGATTACGGATAGTTTTTCGTACACCTGCAACAAAGATAATTTTTTCAACGTTTACTCCATACCGTAGGTAGCGCGAACGTATCAAACAAAAATCTCACCAACTCCAAAATCAATATGAAGACCAAATTCACGATCGATGCGACTATAATTGCTATTATTGAACTGTTCCAGCGGAGCAAATTGTTGTGGCTAATCCTCAAAGTTTCTGTTATGGTTGCTCTCAGAAGAATTACGCCGAAGTATATGAGGCATGCTGTAACTGTCTGAATGTGAGAACATATTTAGAAGTAGGAAAGTTAGCGAGAAGACTGAGAGTAAGGAACTATTTTCTAGAATTGCTCTACAGTGCTGCTAATTCATATTTGGGAATACCTACATTGAACTCTTGCCTAAAATGTATTTCAACAATGATCAATTGGTCATACGCACCAGTACCGTGATGAGACTAATAGATAATGCCACTTGCCAGGTTTTACGAAATATATCATGTTCGAGGTGAACTCGTTTTGTCAACGAGTTGAAGCGATATTTAGTTGCAGCTATTTCATACTGCGGTCGCATGTCGTAGTCTGTCGTTGAGTCGTGAAGGTTCCAATACCAACTCAATATCGATAACTTTTGCTTCCACATTTTGTTGAATATTGTTGCTAATGGACAGTCAATGCATTCATGATATCGAGACGTAGATAATAATTGGTTAGATTGGTTGACTTTACTATACCCCATAATGCCATAAACGTGGCGTAGAAAATGGTCATATAATTATCAGTGACATAAGAAACTTTCGTGTAGGAGCACGAGTCAGATAAGTTGTACGCCGAACAATGGTTTTCATCAGGGCAGACACCGCACATTTTTTCTTCACTCGAGCACAATTCGTCCCTGCGCATTGAACAAATTGTTATCTGATGTTACAGGATTCTCATTGAATATTCCTCGTAGGATGTAAAGTTTTACACAAAAGAATTGTCCCCGTGGAGAGTAGAGACGCCGAAAGCGAATGTCACAATTCCTACAACCGTAGGAAGCAGCAGCATCCGATTATAAAAAGCTAACCATGTGAAGTAGAGACCAACTTCGCAACCGAAATAAAGACAGATTAAATTCAACGGTTGATACTTGAAGGTTGCTTTGGGATTACCCCATTCACGGTACAGAACCTATTGATGTAATGGAACATGAGTCTATTGGAGCTAGAAATGAGAAGATGCGTACATGTGAATACTTTTGGTGGAGGTTCATGCCATGTAATAGTGAACGTTTAGGTACAATGTTCCATCTATAGTTAGGATATCTTGTGTTGATTTCTCTTGAAGTTAATTCGAGTAGTGATGCATAGCATGAACCACACAACATGTAAAATAGTAATAATGGTGAATGCGAACTTGGCGATGTGTCGGTATCTGATTTTTCCATTCCTCTACGTATCCGTCGTGCAGGGGATATGCGGTTAAAAATACTTTATGATTGAGTAACTTCAGTAAACCAATTTGCTGTGGCTCAGGGCCAAACTTGGTCCTCCACATTATTTCCCAGATGATAATTGCTCGATCTGCTGTTGTGTAAGCATGTTTCTCCCATTCACTAATTACGATACACAAATCATAGTAATTATTGTTAGCAGTCACTCTAGGTTCAAAGGTATCTTGCTATGCATATATAAAAGTTATGGTTTGATTGGTATAAGTACAGTCCATTGACGATCTCCTTCTTATAAATTCTCTGCAAATATTCAGTGCATCGTTCGAGTGTGGGTAAGGCGATTGGTATCCACTTTTCCCACCAGTAGGTATAATATTTCTGTTCCATAATATTATCCGGTGTTGGTTTTATATCAAATGAATCCCCATGTTTCAATAACTCCTCCCAGGGTGCATGAATTTTTAGAAAGAATAATCCACTCTCAGGATTCTGTAAAATAAAATCAAAGCCTGCAATGCGAGTCTCTGTGATGCATCCTCTTTAAGCAGGCCACTATTAAGAGAGTCAATGAGGATGTACAAGGAAAACTACCATCAAAATATTGAATCGATAACAAAATGATCTATTAGCTACCGTGGAGAGCGTTAACTCAGTTTCCAGTCCCATGTCTAGCATAATATTGGTGAAGAACGTATCTCGCCATTTCTGCTTACGCGGTTCCTCGTGCGGATGAACTTTGTATACAAGAATAACATCGATATGTCTCTTACCATCTTCGAAAAAGGATGTGTCACTCTGTTCAATAGAGATTGAACTGTCATTACCATTTTATTTCAAATGGTGATAATCCACAACAAACCATTTCAGAAAGGATGAAACCTGTCAGAGACACAAGTCATGAAAAATCTACGAGACAGTGCAATCATCTGTAATCGAATCTAATAATATTTTGTCCTCCTCAAACTCCCGTTACAGCGTTTACGACATATTCTTCAATCGGTGAGAAACATCAGAAGCTCTATCTTTTGCATAAACCACTTGTGCATTCTACAATGTGCTGAACTTGGATGTACTGTAGTTAGATCAATCTAATGACATTAAATAGTCTGCCGTTTCACGATCGGCACTAATCTGCAATTTATGATCATGAAAAAAAACTCACTATATAAAGGGTATAGCCGAATAAGGGGGCAAAAAGTGCCCTTTCACCAAATAGACGACGGACTTCATTTTCAGCTGGGCCTTGGTAAAAAAGGTATTCATGCCAAATTTTAGCCTGCTACCCCTTCTGTCGCGGTAGTTATGGCGAAAAAACGTGATTTTCGCGTTTTTTTTTCTATCTTTGCTAATTCATCGTATAGACCTTCACCAAAATTCATGGCCATGTATTAACAAGTAAGAAATGTAGAGAAGAATGTTCAGAGGTTCGGCACTGCGGATCCGATCTTCAAAAAATTCCCAAAGATTTAAATACGGTGTTCTCAGTGGATTTTCGCGAGGCACTAAGTTCCAATAATTTTTTTTACAAATGTCGATCACTTCCGCCCAATTTCTCATATTAGTCTTCGCTCCACTTCTGGTGCGTCATGCTGAAAAAAAAATTAAGATACCTTTGGGATTTTTGTTTTAAATCTGATTTCGTACCCAAGGAAGTGTAAAACATATTTTCGCATGTATTTTGATCACCTTCTTCTGTAAGAATTTTTTCAAGCCAATAGTTAGAGATCTATGGGCTATACCTTTCGCGTCAAGAGTTGGGAAGAGCAAGAAACTGTTGAAAAAATTTTGGAAAACTTCAAAAACTAGAAGATTTTTTTTTTCTGATTTTTTCTGATTTTTTTCCGATCACTACAAAAAATTGTATGAAGAAAAAAAATTTTCGTTAGCTTTTTTTTTTTCTCATCATAACATTTTTTGTGATGTAGAGGAATATCCCTGCACGTGCATATTCACTACCCATACAGCAAAGCAATGTTGCAGCAATGCTGCAACATTGCTATGCTGTATAGGTACCATTCATTTTTCTTCTAGTTTTTGAAGTTTTCCAAATTTTTTTCAACAGTTTCTTGCTCTTCCCAACTCTTGACGCGAAAGGCCCATAAATCTTTAACTATTGGCTTGAAAAAATTCGTACAGAAGAAGGTGATCAAAATACATGCGAAAATATGTTTTACACTTCCTTGGGTACGAAATCAGATTAAAAAAAAATCCCAAAGGTATCTTCATTTTTTTTCAGCATGACGCACCAGAAGTGAAGCGAAGACTAATATCAGAAATTGGGCGGAAGTGATCGACATTTGTAAAAAAAAATTATTGGAACTTAGTGCCTCGCGAAAATCCACTGAGAACACCGTATTTAAATCTTTAGGAATTTTTTGAAGATCGGATCCGCAGTGCCGAACCTCTGAACATTTTTCTCTACATTTCTTACTTGTTAATACATGGCCATGAATTTTGGTGAAGGTCCATACGATGAATTAGCAAAGATAGAGAAAAAAACGCGAAAATCACGTTTTTTTCGCCATAACTACCGCGACAGAAGGGGTAGCAGGCTAAAATTTGGCATGAATACCTTTTTTTACCAAGGCCCAACTGAAAATGAAGTCCGTCGTCTATTTGGTGAAAGGGCACTTTTTGCCTCCTTATTCGGCTATACCCTTTAGCATTAAATTAATGAAATGACAAATTCCTCTTTTTAAAAGGTGCTTTATTTGCAGTAATAATTGTATTGTATGTATAAAACTACTCTAACTATATTTACTAGAATCGTCTTGTTATTAGTATTATTTTAAGAATGGAATATTTTTGTGGTCATTCACGGGTTCTGTATTTCGTTATTCGTATAGCATACATCACGAGTAATTTTTTTTTTCTAGAAAAAATTTCTTGGTGTTTTTCTCCCAACTCTTCTTTACATAATATCAACTTTTTTATATTGACAAAGAATACTTATACATTGAGTATCTATGATATTATACTTTAATATTGTCTGTTCGATATTATACCATTTACTTTATTTTATATAATTTTTTTTCCACTTCTTTCTTTCGTTTGCATCGGTATCTAATGTTCATATTAGGTGGTAAAGGTATAATATATAATTGTCAGTACAGTCTGTTGTATTTAAGCTCTTTGAATATGGATAGTTATTTTTTACATAATCTTTGCCTTAATATTGTCGTCACTGGCATAAATTTCCCTCGAAGTGGCATCGGAAAAAACAAACAATAAAAATATTAGGTCTCTAAACATTCGCACTAGCGTTGGATCAATTCTTGCCATTTGATTAATATTATATTATAATGCATGAACGAAAGTATTCCGAGCTCAATTTCATAATAGAGTATTAGCTGCTTCCAGCCGCCATATTGAAATAGTTTCATATTTTGCAGAACATTTATTTTTCAAATGAAAATCAAGAAAAAAAAATCATAACAGGTCCAGTTGATTGCCACCTCCGTCATAAAGAGTTCACATAAATAAATTTATAATCAAATTTTAGAAAAAAAAAACGAAAAAAAGGGAAAAAAAAACAAAAATTTTGCTCGATTCGCACTACATGATATAATGTAAATAATGAACTATTTAGGAATAGTTGTTATAAAATATAAATATATGTAGATTAGACACAATTCAACAGGCAAAAAACTAACTTATGGCTAGAAACAGATTCACGCGCGCACTTCTTTCGCTATTGTTCAACATCTTTTCTATATACACATGATTAATGTCATTCTTCGATATAAATTTCATGTCACATAACTTATATACTTTTTCTTTTCAATATTCTAATACCAATTCGTTTTTAATCTGCATCAATACTTTCCTAATTTTCGTATTCTGTCTTCGTTTTTATCTCTGTTAGGTTTAGTTTATTGTTTCAATTCAAGAAACATATAACGGACCCCCATATAGTGTATTGCCAGTAGTACGTAACTGTTTCATTGAATTAGAATAATAAAATATTAAGTTTTCATTCATCCGCCTCATCTGACAAATCAGTGGCTCCATCCTACAGCAGTCTTACCTTGGTGTATGTACTTAGGTACTTACGAGTACTTATTATTTAGTATTTAATTTTTATTTTATACTCTATTCGCATTCCAATAATATTGATGTAAATAAGAGGCATTTATTGTTAAATGTCAATACGATCTAATTGAATCTCGGAGGCATTTCCTTCCCCAATGTCATAGTGATAATAAAAGGCTTTCGACGAAGGAGTGCGAGAAACATAACTCGACGAGAAGTGGATTTTATAAAAATTTATGTGTTTGTATGATACGATTTTTAGCACTGTATTAATCCGTATCAATTTGATACAATACATAGTATAAATTTTTTCCTATCTTTGCCGATATTTTTTTTTTTGGAACACAGTGGCACTGTTACAATTTGTAACAATAGTTACTTGGCACGCTCTATGCTAGGAAAGAAAATGTATTATTACTTTTTTCCATTATAATTTCATAACGGATGGAACGTTGCGACATAATAAGAAGCAACAACACTGAATTGCCAGATTGAGACTTAAGGCTATGTTATATAATATATATAATTTTTTTCGTTTAATATATGATATATAATTCTATGTAACTATGTGTAAAGTACAGTAAAAAATACCTTGAAACGGTATAACTAAATAATAATAATAATTAAGCCTTATACATAATTGATTTTAAGTACATTTTTACCGGGACATAAGACATTATGCTCTGTTTTATTTTTTTATTTTTTGTTAATATTTTTTTATTTGTTTTAAGTAATCGCAAATAGATACGAAATACTGGTGTTTCATAATTAAAGTGCAGCACTAAGGCTGCACTGGAAACATATCTGTACTTTCCAACATTCGCACACAATATAATTCTCACTCACACTTACATTCTCACTTGGATGCACACTGGACGATACGGACATACCATAGGCCGCTTTAAAACTCCTGTACTTAAACTTTAAAGGCAGGAATACAGGCCCTGTATGGAAGCATTTCAGTAAAAAATATATTATTATCTAAGTCCTCTAACAACCTAATAATCCCCCTCACCAAGAGCTAACATTATTACAGACTACTTCTTACAGTCATTCCTCTTGTCTTTAAAAAATTGTCCTTACTCACCGCACTTCTGACTCTGTGTGCTTATTAACAATACGTATAAGCATAGAATCTGAAAATACGAAAGATAGATTAAATTTGGATAGACAAAATCTGTGAATATTGGTTCTATATTCCATAGCATATTTCGAACTGCTCACCTATCTGGCGGTGGCTAGTACTCAGTGGTCCCCTCTGAGTAGTTCCATCAATAAATTGAACGAACTACCCTCTCCTTCAGCTCGCTTTGCACTGAGCAGTTCCTTCCCTGCTTGGCACGTTCTCTGCAAGTCCGGGATTCTAAGGAGCAGTTCGCCGAACTTTGCTGGCATTTCTGGATACATTGCGATCGTGTATTGTTGTAATGCCTGCAACGCTTTCTCTTGAGATGCTCGAACCTTTTCCGGTTCCTTCAACTCGCTGGTATCGGATGTCAGCAGGACGATGACCTTGAAATTGATGATGCAATTGATTGAACGATAAACATATTATCAGAGTATCGATCATAAAGCGATCAATTAGTACCTTCATAGCGACGTATTCATATTGGTCGACCCTCAGCCGCCTGAGGTTGTTTGTGAAAGCAAGCATCCTCTCGATGCAGCTGGCGAGTCCGAGTTGTCTGGCCTGTTCAAGTGTAATGGACTTACCAAGCGAGACTCGAATCTCTCCCGGAGTATTAACGCTCCTAAAGCAGCACGAGAACAATAGTAACTCGCACCACGAATTGATGAGAAGGCATATTTGATCGTCAATTGAAATGTTTTTAAACAAGGGCAAGCTTTTGCACCACTTAACGATTTTGTAAAGCCTATGATCAGCGATATTGCACAGGTTTGACAAAAAGTCAGGATGCTGAGATGGGTTCGCGTTCGTGTTTGCATTACTGGGTGGGTGTTGTTCATGTTCGGTATTTTGAGGTCCCGCAGAACTCGGCCTGGGCTGTTCTGACTTGCTGCTGCTGCTGCTACTGCTTTGCGCGCTCGTTGTTCTATCATTGTCGTTATAATGCCACAAGTGTTCCACGTCCATAATTTCTTGTAACAACTGCGGTACTACGTGCAGTTTATGCGAATGATTTGAATGATGCCTCGCAGAATGATGGTGTTCGTATCCTGGCGGGGCAGGACTACACGTTCCACCAGCCATCTTGTCACCGGGCAATCCTCCCGAAGTACAGCCCACCAAGTTTGCTGGAAGCGTGTAACTGCACTGATATGTACTTCTTCCGCCACGAGTTCTGTCTTCCCTAATTGCTTCTAGCTTCATTCCCATGTTCAGACATTTGTCGAACCGGCAAGCTGGACACTTCTTACGAGTCGCAACAGTTACCGAGCATCCTGCGCCTCTAAGACAAACGTAATTTTTTCTGTTCTGTACCGTCCTCTTGAAGAATCCTTTACAAGACTCGCAGGAAAATATCCCATAATGAAACCCGCTGATTTTATCGCCACAAATTGGACAGGGGCTATTAATAAGCTGTTGTCTAGTCGAAATTCCCGCAGCAGCAGGCGCTATTTTACAGTCTTCCTGATCCTCGCTCAGCCCTTCAGAGAGTTCCGAATTCGTTGCCGAGTAGTGATGAGATACTGGCAGATGCAGAGGGCTGCCCTGTGCCGCTACCTGATGATGAGGATGTGAGGTATGCGCGTGAGGGTGCCTCGGCTGTTGCACAGGCGAATGCGTCGGCGGACTCAGAGACCCGTAGCTGTAACAGCTGCTGGATGCATCCGAGTTATTTCGCGAAAGCGAATGTGAGAGAGACAAGGATAGCGACGATGTGGAATTGTTGAAACTGTGACGGGAGAGTGACAGCGACGACGACGGCACGGGGCTACCAGCTCCCAGTGCCGAGTGCCGAGCCGCGTGTGGACTCTGTGTTGGGGAACTAAAGACGCTGTATGCCGAGTGTATCGCTGAATCAGGCGATGGAACCTGTGGATGAACGAAGAATAAGTTGAAACAAATACTTTGTACAATGAGTGAAAAAGAGGTCTGGTGAAAGTGACTCGCCTGTGATCTCGTGTGGCTGTGTTTAGTCAGATGATGTCGTGGGTTGAGAACCGGGCTGTGATTAGGAGTGGCAGTATTATATCCTCCTAGTAGTTTTCCAACGAGCAGGGGCAAATCACTTTGTTGAGATTGCTCATGTCCGTCGATATTGTGTTGTTGCTGTTGTTGATGTTGTTGTTGATTGTTTGATAAGGTTGTCTCATTCGAAGGGCCCAAAGGCGGACCAGGACTTGAGCGGAAATCTGGCTCAAGTTTTATGGGGAATTTTGATTCCTGTGGTGCGTGTGCTGGTCCTGGGCTTGCGCTACAGACTTGAACACCCTCCATCGAAGTTTCTTCATGGTCCTGAAATTATATGGGTTATTATACTACGAAAAATGTCAGAATTAGGTTGATCAGCAATCCGAAACAGAAATTACAACTTCGGATTTTCAGTCAGGAGAGTGTACATTCTAATAACTAGACGAATGATAAATAGTGTGCAACATCAGTGAACATTATTCATGAATTTCAGCAGAATTTGCAAAAGCCTTTCCTTATTTCTTGAGGGGACACACATGCCTCAAATTGCCAAAGTTGAGAAAATGTTCAAAGTGACGTCGAGGATGGGGTTAATCAATTTTTGTCTTTTTTGCTTTCACACAGCGTATGTCTGTTGTCGGGCATTATTTTGAGAGCTTAACGAATGTGTTGTACAATGTGAGTACACTTGTTATCAATTGTAGCTCTTCAAACACATCAAATTGTGACATGATTTTGAATCTGAATCGAACAAACTTTGGCGACAATATTTTTTATGGTAATCTGCATGAAATTGACCAATAATACTTCAAAATTTCTAAGTTTTCAATCTTCCACAATGAACTTCCTGAAGAGTATAAGTCTGCAATTTATCATTCAGGGTGTCTACTCCAGTCGAGTGTCTAGTCAAGTACGATTTTTCTCCCATGGCCACTCTTGTCAAAGGTTTTTTTCCCAGACAATTTGTTAGACACACGAGTTGAATCGGAATATACTTGACTAATTTTTTTTCCCTTGCAATTTAATACTGGTTTTAATTTGCGAAAATTTATTTCATCAAATTGATCACTCTAACAAAAATTCCCCGACTGAACCGAACATTTCCTCAGAATTCTAGGATATGTATTGTAGGACAACAAAAATTCGCTAAGATTTCCAGGACTTCTAGGGTTTTCAAAGAAATAAATGCCACTTTATTTGTCAAATCCATGCACATTAGCACAAAAAATGATCATGCCAAATGTAGTTCGGTTCAGGTGGGACATGGAGTCGCAATCATGCACAACCTTTGAGGAGTGCCGGCGATAATAATTTACCAAATATATATTCTTCAATATGGTTCGCCACTGTGTAAAAACGAGGAAAAACAAAATCACAGGGCTGGTAGTGGCAAAGAGCTTCCACAAAGTGACAAACGTGACTTTTTCACTCGAAAAAAGTGACTGATCAAAATTACTTTTTAATTCGTCGGATGGGCATGACCTTGTAATTTGGCTCTTCCGATAAATAAAAAAAAACAGTAATAGTACTAAACGATTTCTCAAACTTTTGGAATTGAAAATTGATTCCAAACTATTTTTCTAATAGATTTTTTCACATCTGTTGTGCAAGAAACAAGCTTTACGAGTAGTCGAATTCAAATTTTCTGGTCTCAAACTATTCAGAAAATATTCCGCTATTGAATGAGCGATCAATTTTTTATCCAACTAAAATTCGAGAAGTGAAGTTCTTTTTTTTGTGTAAAATACAAGATTTTTGTTTGTGTTTATGCGTTTATTTTCCCGATTATCGCGAGGAAAATTATTTTATTGAGAAGTTTTTTGCTAATTTGATGGACGTATATAATATCTGAACAATTTGGCATTAGAAAATCTGATATTTCATCGCCCTCACAGTGTTTATGATTTATATAAGACCCGTTCATTAAAAAGGATTTTAAAAAAACTTCCAAGTTCAAAACATGATATTTTCATGCAGGAATTACGTCATATTTTCGGCCATTATTGCATGTACGGTCGAAATACGGTAAAAAAATGTCAACAATAAAAAAAGTGACCATAGTGACCATTTTACCGAAAAAAGTGACGAAAAGCGACTTCGCTGAAAAAAAGTGAGAAATAGTGAGAAGGGTGACTAGTTACCAGCCCTGAAATTATATTTTCGTCCTACCCCCCTTGAAAACGCGTCTTTTCATAGATGCGAAGCGGGTGGAATCTGAGTTATTGTGACCGCTCGGCGAGCGGGCGCACATTTCCATTACAGCCAGTTTCGAGCGGGCGGAAAGTATGAAAAGGCGTGGTTTCAAGGGGTGGGGACGAAAAGTATCGTGTGCACCACGGGCGGAAGGCGAGTTTCACTCGGGCGGCTACCTTTGCACTCGTGAAATCGCCTTCTTTCCGCCCTTGATACACAATATACTATTTCCGTTGATAATGTGGCTTTGAATTTTTTTTTTCCCGCAATGAACACGAGTGATCGCTCAGTTTGTTCTATAGTAACATACATGTATAGCGTCTGAGTGCAGAGAAAAATACACGCATCAATAACATTCTAAGCTGAATTCGATTCTGTGTGAAAAAAAGAGCCTGATGACGATTTCAGGCTGATGCCCTGACCGTGTTCGTATTACATCAAATTCACCTCGAATTCCGAGCGATCTGAATCAGAGAGTATCCTCGAAACTCTTGAGTTGAGTCAGAAGATCGTAATTCGGAAGTGAATCATGAAAGCAACGTGGTCGGATCAAATTCATGGTTCACATTCGCCATAAAACAGCACTTCGTCTGGAATGCAACGTATTAAAATTCCAAGCATGAAACGCACTTGATTAGTGATTGTATTGGAAGACATTTCTTGGTCTGAAAGTTCTCCTTCCCAGGACATGGGGCGTTCCGGTTGCTGCAGCATGGACTCAGTAACGGTGCTAGTATCGCTTTCTTGACCCTCTGGTGCGTCCCTCTTTTTTTTAGTACGAAGATTGACTCCCCGGAAGTCGATCTTGCTCACTTCACCATCGCTGTCCGCTCCGTCGTTTTCTGGTTCATTTCCGGCACCGCAACCAGACACGACGGATACCGTCACTCCGTTCCTACCGCCCAAATACTTCACACTTTTACCTGCGAAACGGACAACCATAAATGTTACAAAAGCTGCTGACTCGTCAGATAATGGATATAGACTACAGATAGGTAGAAATTTATTAAGCCATTGGGTTGGACCCATTCAGGCAGCACAGAAGAAAGAATACAAAATGTAAAAGATAGAAAAAAACAAAGAGTATGAATGATGGATTGATGGATGGGGATCAAAGAGGGGAAGAAGGGAAAGAGCGATGTTCGGTTAATTATTCGCGTCATTTTCTCCGCGATCGCTGCTCATGTGGTCAGTGTGTTTCGCAAAAGGTTCGAGGCGGTTTGAAAGCGTAGTGATTTTTCAACGGAGTCTCACGTTTCCCGCTGCCACTACCGCAGTGCCGCGCTTTAATGAAAACATTCCAATCGGCATTAGGTATCTTGGCAATAAATAAACGCCGGTCAGCATTGCGCGCTGGCTTAGGGGGTACGCTGATCATAATAATTGTTGTGCGATCGAAACGTGCTTCCAAGTCTAAACACGCGCTGCGCCATTACGCACTGTAACATAATATCACTCTCTGGTACACTGAGAAATAGTATATTACACACCTAGGGAGGGAAAGTAGGCTATTCCAAACTGCATGTGAGATTGACACCCGAGCCGAAGGCGAGGGTGGCAAGAACGCAGTTTGGGATAGCCTTTTTCACTCCTGTGGGTAGTATACTATCTTTCACCACCCCCTGCATCGGGAAGCACGACTTCGCGTTCCCGCAGCGGGCCGAAAGTCGTACTTTCCGTGCAGGTGTGGTGAAAAAGATACTGTTGCCAGAATGATTTTTCAACGATGAAAACAGGTAACTCGAGTAAATACACTCAAAATTTTGTATGGTTCACGGAAGATGTGAATCATCAAAAAATAATTGTCATTTAGATCAGTGGTTGAGACAAATTCGTTGTAACGGAAATCTAATTTTGTAGATAACACTTTATTGCATAAAAATGCAGTTACGCTTCGATACATTGTTCGTATTGTATGAACCGCTGCATTAAAGATGTTCATTTTAAATACAGGTGCTACCTTCCGTGTGAAGAGTCAGGAGAAGCAGAAGAACCGTTCAGAAAACGCTGCAGCAGTGCTTTTCAGGCCAGCAATAGTGAATATGTGTAGGTAAAACCACATCCCTCCTACGCAATGAAAATTAATTTGACCCAATTCGAGAAACTCAAACTCAGATATCAACAATTTGGAACATATCTGATATCTGAGGTAATTAGATTTTTGGAATTGGGTCGAATTCATTTTTATTGCGTTGAAGGGATGTTGTTTTATCTGTATGTATTTACTTTCGCTGGCCTGAACATCTTCTTGAAATCAAGTTTTCGCGGCCGTAAAGACGTTGCACAAGTCGCGGCGATCTAAAGAAGAAAGTAGCGCGAGATGACTTTTACTTTCTTTCAATTTATTACTGATATCAAAAGCGTACGATTACGCGAAATTTAGAAAACATCACTAACGCCATAAATAAGCTAGCTAGAACGTCGAGTCATCGAGTATGTAAGCCGCGATCGCGGTTTACAACTTTCCACCTGTAAAGCCGAAAGATGTTCGATATTGTAGTCGGAGCGCGGACTCGGAGCGTATATTATAAGAGAAAAGTAATTTGCTTGTATAAAAAGGATTATAAGTCAGGGATGAGTCGAGGTAAAAATTACCGTCATGCATTTCGTGGGGTGGTGGAACGTTGATGGTCGTCACAGATACGTTTTTTCCGGCTTCTGGTCTCGCAGGGGCCGACGACGACTTCCAGGATTGGGCCGGAGGCCACCAGCCTGGGCCCTCCGGGGGCCCGTTTTGCTCCGACATTCTCAGCTGGCTTCCCTCCGGGCTATTCTGGTGTTGACTTTGGGCCTTCGGACGCTCGCCGGGACGCCCAGCATCCTGAGCCGTCCTTTTGAGCTAGCCTCGGTGTCGGACGGAGCAGAGAAATTGTTTACTTACGTTCGCGAAGTAGAGACCACTGCATAAATTCCACCTCTGCTACGTGGGATAAACAGAAAAATGAAGACGCATTAATTCCTTTTCGGGAAATCCGAACGAGTTATATAGCTTTCACGGGAGCGTACAACTTCCGGAGGATAACGGTCGTCCCGCAAGGCCGGCCCATTTCCGGTGCCGGACGACCTTCGCGCGGAAATGGACACGCACATGCGGCAAGTGTCAGTTGGATAAATATAAATACACGCACACGGTTACGAGCATATCTGTTACCTCGGACGGCGTATAAAAAGTGGCTAGATATGAGTATATATGACGCATGTGGCCCGTAAGAGAGACGGCCAAATAGACTCAAGGAGTCGAGACGGAGAGCGGCGGAGGTTCCATATACGTATACTGTTAATGGCACGTTCGTACGGTTGTGTACACTGTTGTAAACGCGTACGTGTCGTTGACTACAGAGATAAGGATGGTCGGGTTCGGAGAGTGACACGGAAAGTGGTAAAGAGTGGGGAGAAGGAATGGATAACACGAAACAAGTTCCCAGCCGAGGATAACTTAGAAAGAAGTATGTTTTCGAAATCGATTGCCTGTAGGTTGCAGGTAAGTTTACCCGAGAGGCGGCACATCGGAAACAGTGGTCTATACGGAGATCGAGCTGCTGGGAATGGAATGAGAACCCGTTCTTGCGGTTTTTATTTATTAACAAAATAAGTAGATAATTACAGGACCTGCATTCCTGACAGGCCTTCGGGTCTGATCTCGTCCTGTTACTCGGAGCTGTAGACGCCACCGCGCATGATATCGCATACTTCGCCGCCTCAACTTTAGTCACCGAACTCCGAACAAGGTCCTTGCTGGTGCTATCGTCAGGATTCCAAGCGCGCAGAATTCGAATAGCAAAAAAAAAAAAAAAATTGAAAAAAAAACGAATCCGCTACTAAATACCGGCAATACGCGGTTATATTGGGCGCCACAGGCTGATGCTTGCAAGTAAAGAATAAAAATAAAAAGGTAATATCCATTATGAAAAAAGGTGACGCAATAGCGGTACTCTTTTGTCTCCGAACTGTATCAAAACCGTGTACAAGTATGTACGTTGTGTGGTCGTACAGAAGCCGTATTAACGCGGTTTTCAGATTAATATCGGAATTGCAATGTTCGCACGAAACTGCAGACAGATAATATGCCAGCAAGGGGGGGGGGGGGGGGGGCAAAGGGAGTTTGTATTATACATTGTTCGTATTGTGAAAGGCGACGACAAAGCTTATCAGGGTAATGCGTACACGCATACGACAGCCCATAGAGTGGAGTCACGTTATACTTGGTAATTCCTCCCTCCCCCCACCCCCACCCCGCGCCCGTTATCAATCTGACTTCACGTCGAACACGTTCGGCCCAAAGCCGAACAGCCGTCTCCTATGGGGGTTCCGTTGCAGGAGCCGACGTTTTTCGACGCGGCAGTAGTAAGTCAGTCTCTTCCCAGGCCGGTAAGGTCAAGGCCCTCGTCGCCCTACCCCATGCACCTAAGGGTCACGTGACGCGGCTCAAGGTCTCCTATCCCCACCGCGCGTGCACTTGAGTCAGAGACTTCGGAGACTAGACCGGTCACCCTACCCTCTTTCAGTCCCTCGCACCCCCGGACCAATCAGCGTTAAGCTTTGAAATGTACTTATCCCGTTGGCGATGACGGAGAACTATTGTCACGTCAGTTAATTACTGACGAGAATAAGAGACCAGTCGTCGACTAGTTATGCATACCATGGACACACGGCGTACATATACGAGTCTGGAATTTGAAGACACCTATGGTAGATCGTAATGATAATGAGATGTTGGAAAACTTGTAGCCACAACCAGTGTGGCTGTGGCTATAGATCGGGGATTTGACGATGAAAGCACTTCCCGTACGCATTGACAAACTATATGCTCACACATGACTACATGCGCCGAGGTATACTCGGGTATAGACGAAAGGTCAATGACCACGAACGTTCGCAAGCGAACTTGCTCTATTTTAAGGGCGGTTGTCGCGCGCATGCGCTGGCCAACACGTGCTCTTGCGTCGGGAAGCGAACCGTGCCACGGTTCCTTGATATTTCTCTAGAGTGGAAACTGTCTGGTACAGCCGAAGTTGAGTGCAGTTCATCTGAGGAATGACATTAGATCCCCACTCTCGCCAGGTGTTACAAAACATTGGTAAACAAATAGGAACACCGAGCGATAATCCTAGCCCGAGGTTTCCGCGTAGTTGTCCCATGGGAACGGCGCGAAATTCTCGGACGTTCTTACGTCAAACGAAACTTACATTAGCTAGCCTGCGTAAGGTCGTTTCTAATTTTGGAACGGACTCCTTCGAGTGTAGATAGTGGATATAGGTATGTTAATAAATCTCATAGGTGTAAAATACTAACGACTCACGTCCCGCGCATACTTGTTACGCCGACTGATATCTGTGTTTTCCTTTCACCGAGTCCGCGGGCCTTACCTTGTCGAGGACTGCATACATATCTTTATTTCTCTATATTCCGTCCACAATGTATGTGAGTATGGGTACGACTCTACCTACTCCGGGGATACCAATTGAAATTATTATTCTCGTAACGCCGATCCGTTCGAATACACGCAGGGGAACCGGTTCCCGATTATTGCCTGAGAGATTTTCGCTTTGTCCAAATGTTAATAACATATTATACCAACTACGATATTGATATTATATAAAATCTAACGAACTCTGTGACAAGACTCAAGCCTTCATTGTCACTGTATTTTTTATATTCCAAGATTTGGACAATTATTTACGACCATACGATATAGTATGATTATCGGTGAACTGAACATATCTATACGTACATGTATATTTCTGTATATTATTATCCATTCGCTTGTTTCAATTTCACGCTTTTCACTATAATTCCCATTTTGTCGAGTCGAAATGCACTAAATGTACGAAAATTATTCCATTTCGCAAGCACACACACAGAGGTTCGGTGAGAATAAATTAAATACCGAAATGCCGATTTTCAATCAATTATTGTAATGCAGAAATTGGTGTATAAATGGATTGATTGTTTTTCTTATCATTGCCCTTCTACCAAACATTTTGCACCTGCAGTTTTCTATGAACCCCGTCCCCACTTCGGGTGTTAATGATTGATAATCGTTTATCTGAGAAGAAAGAGAATAAAGAAAATGAGTAGGTAAGTTAACGATTGAATCACGACGATCGGTTACTCGAACGCGCGACGATCGTGGCTTGAGGAGGCAGCCGACTGACTCCAGTCAACTACGCGCCGGGGCGTCGGGCATTCATCTGCTCTGGGCCGAGTGAATTCTTGGGACTAACTTGCGCTGCTCAAAGTTCCCGCCGTCTTTTGCACGCAGAGGGCACTCAGTCACCTTAAATTCTTTACGCAGCTTCCCTGCGTGGTAGACTATACGTCTGTAGCAGGTCGAGAGAAAGCGATAACGCGCCACCCCAAACACGCTACATGATATACATGATTCACTCTCACGAGTCTGAAATCTAAGCTCTAAAGTATGCCGCCGTTGCTCGAGATCACTCATTGTTACCTGCATAGGCTCCTTGCATCAAAATCACATTTTACCCTTCTGACGTAATTTAGATATAGACCTCGGAAGCGGCACGCAACGTTACAACGCACTTTTCGAGAGAATATAGACGATCACGACTCACCGCTGCCTGAGCAGTGCAGAGCAGTACGTCCAAGATTTTATTGGGAGGAAATGGAATCGTCGCGTTGATTCGAAGGGTGAGCATCGTAAAAATTTCGTACGCTTGGACCGGTGCCAACAGCGTATTACATGAGCACTGGGTATCGTAGTCGGAACTAACGTGTCCCAGAACTCGACCTCAGACTCTAGTCGAGAGACACGTGTGTATTAATTGGTAATCTTATTCTAATTCACCATTCTCTAAAATCTATTTATGCTACAGCCAAAGTTTGTCCGGAGCATGTCAAATTTTTCGTATCAAGCAGTACTGGTCCCCTTTACAGTCCGCTCTCTGAGTAGTGCCGCTCTGAGTAATGCCGCTTCCCCGCTTTCTCGCTCGAACGCGACCCCCACTGCCGGCTCACCGCGAGAATCGTATTCGACTCTCTGAGTAGTGCCACACGCTGACTCATTGAAAAAGCGTGGCAAACGGAGTGGCACTACTCAGAGAGAGCGAAACGAATTCCGACGACTCGAACGCGCGGTACTGGTGGGGGTACCTTAGTTCCAGGAAAAATACTCCCCTAACCGCCCATCACCGGCACTACTCAGAGAGCGGACTGTATTGTCGAAGTCAATTTTCGTCATATGTGGAAGCCTTTTTTTTGCTGAGCAATGAGGGAGGGAGATCACGGTTTCCAAGTCGACTGTGCACCGCGTCTCTGGTTACTCCTTACGGCATGAAACTAAACAAGCATCCCTGCGTAGCGGTTCGGCGGCGCGCGTCAGAGAATGGGTACATATAGTACGTACGGGGCGCAGAAACTCTGCGGCCAAGTATGGTCGACGGTGATTATGTGGTGGGGCAACCTGTTGCTGCTCTAAAAATGCGAACGGGCCGCGCGGAGAGAGGGCCGTCGAATATATCGGTAAACGATTAAATGGTCTAGCTGTTGCTGGTTCCCGACGTAACTTTACAGTTTGTCCGATTTCAATATGAAGAAGAGAGGGGAAGAGAATGAAACAATAACTTGGTACAGCGAGGCTTATCATTAGATTTGAGCAGATTAGAAATTGTAAAAACAATTTTTAAACCTGAATGCGGTGTTGAGCACGCGCCACCGTGCAGACACTGGCTGTATAAAGCGTTAAAAGCGCAAACTGTTGGTAACAGAAGAGGTTGTCGTCGGCCGTACCACTAAGAAAATACAGTTACGTGCACGGCAAGGAACGGCCCGACTGACGCGCTCCGATCCGCTACATTACGTTGGGTTAGGATAGCGAACGGTACACATACATAGAAGGTCGAGAAAACGTTGCAACCAAGAAAGAAAAAAAGAAAGTAGAAAAAATGATTCAGAGATACGATAAGAGAGTCGTGGCGGCATAACAAAGCGATTTTAATACCGAGGAATGCGGAAAAAAAGATTTGAGCAAGAATCTTTGCCCCTGACAAAACCTTAGATAGAGAGAAACAAAAGTTACGGCATGCCTGCGTGTTTAACTCTGGCTATATAACTCTAGGCATCAAGCCAGGTAAAAGTTGGGCTCAGCGTAGAACGTATAAGCGCTAGAGAACGAGTGAATGAGGATCGAGGTGCGGTCTGCAGTGCGTCGAGAAAGGTTTCATCCATATTCATAAGCCTCTAGGCTCTAGAGGTTTATCCGCATCTCAAGGATTCAGAGACTGAAAGAGGCAGTCTTGCATCCCGTACGCCAAGTCGCTGCGCCGATACCGACTACATACTATCTAGCCTTTCATTACACAAGTATAAATAAACTGTGGAAAGAATTGTAGTCGACGGAAATATAATAAGAAAAAAATTGACGTAATTATTGACCTGTCGGAAGGCCGAAGGTGGGGGCTTTGGTGGAATGCAAAGCCCTCCACCTTATCACGCAACACAGATACATGTCGAGACAAAATAAATTCTGAGTCAGCATTTTTTAGATAAGCTATTTCTAATCCCAACTTATTACAAATTATTATTAGCTCCGCATTATTGCTTGCGGCAAAATAAACGGACACTGACTTAATTTTACTTTTCTCAGTGCCCACGACGGTTATAAAAATCCCTTGATTTAAAATAATGATGAAACTTTTCAAACTCGGTGGATTGATTCTGTCACGTGGTCACTTTCCTTCATAGTTTTTATATTTATAATTTGTATTCGATCGTGCCTGCTCGACTGCGGTCAATAGTTTCACCGTTGAGGATAAGATAAAAGGCGTAAGGTGATTTGGGGGTCGTCCGCATGGGGGGGGGGGGGGGGAGAAGGGGGCAGAGAGCGGCCGGGAAACCGAGAGAGACGGAGTTTGAAGAAGGCTGGTAGGAGAGGCAACGGGGGGCTCAAGGCCGGCCGCGCTGTCAAGTGTCAAGCCAGGAGCTTGCGCGCCGAAATATCAACAAGCCGTCTCATTTGCTCGTATGTTAATACTTGATTTTCGATCTCCGTTCGGTCCCTCGCATTCGCATTCTGTTCATAATACAGACGTTGAAGGATATACCCGTATCGAAATTCCAGAACCGTGTGTGGGTATGCGGATAAACGTACGCCTGTAGTGGTATGTTCCAGTAATATAGATATAATTTGTAAGTGAGGTAAGAGTAAACTCTCGAATCGGTGCATACATGGATTGAAATAAATTGCGGTAGCCAGGTACAAAGCAAACGGACGGATTGTTTGCGAAACACGCATGAAAGTGGCTGGGCAGTTATGAAACGGACCGCGGCGCGGCGACTCGAGCAAAAACAAAAAAGAATCAGTCAGGTGCGTTAACGGTGGCTCTTCGATTCGGTTTTATTCGGTATCATAGGTCGGTGGTGATTGAATGATTTTCATTCTAACGCCTCTCAAGAATGTCTAACAAAGCACCGCTGGTCAATGATGAAGAAAAAAGACAAAGTGCAGCGAGACTGGCACTGGAGAGGGGGAGGCACTACGAAACATAACCTCTGTCCACTCACTCTCGTCGTATCACGTAGCCTTGTAATTTTGGCATCACTCTTAAAGGTTACAGAGGTAGATCCTTACCTCATGCTATCGATACACTCGGAAATCACGGGATAATTTTCCTCTATTCAATCCCAATTTGTTTTCGGGTACGCACACAGCACTTTCACAATACGCTGTCCCTGTACTACAGCAGGTAACAGGGCATCCAGGCTAGGCACACCTTCACGTTACAAGTTACAAGCCTCGCGCACAGGGGAACCTATAGTACCACGGGCTAACATGGTACAGTGCATTCCCGCCAGGGAGCAGCTGTCGGCAGTAGTTAGCGCCCGGAGTACGCTCATTCAGAAAACATCGTACTCGCTCCGACGCCTCCGACCCCAACCACCCCTTTCAATATTACCCCGCGGCCTTTACTCTTTAACCACCCAAGTTTACTGACCATGGACAACGTCTAAACGAGCCACGCGACTCATCGATCAGAGACAAAAAATAAGCAGAAAAGAAAAAAAATCAAAGATTTATCGCTGACTTTCATGTTACTCGAATATATTTCTCAGATTTACGAGATGTTCGCCCGTAAAGAATATCAGATCTATGACGATAGTTGAACATTCGTTTCGAGTCCTCATGTCGAGAATATGTATATGCATCGTATACACATGCAATCAGGATTGACGATCGTATAGTTTGATCTAGCGGTGGCCAAGTCGCCAGCAGATCCACTTGCCGTGGCACATTATTTTTCATCGGGATCAGCCAGCGATTGTCCAAGTCTTCTGGTGTACCGAATGGGATAATAAAACACGCAGGATCGAATGGAAAACGAATGTATCAGCATAAGGTGTAGCGTACAGCCCAAATTGAATGAATATTGGATTTCCATCATTCGAAATTGAGGCTGTACAGTTTATATTGTCGAAACTAAGACGGCCTTTTGCAGTGTAATTTTCCCGTAGAAATCGGTCGGAAACGATTGTTGGACTTCAATGTTGAGATTTAGCCTCTGCAACAGTTCCTTCTAAAAAAACAAATTCCTGGTTGTATACCAATTTGTATGGACAGACGTATTTCTGCACATTTTCGCAAAGTTGAATATAATGCTCCTGTAATTAATGGCGTGATCTCTTGTAGGAGAGCATCGCATAATTGAACTATTATCTACTGTCTTCTTCTTCTTTTTCCTTACTGGCTTCGTCCGTATTCAGCATAAGCTACGGCAAGTGCCAAATTATCTACTGTCCACCAGTGCTGTCCACTGATGGTCCAGGAGGTAACGCAATCTAGCGGGCACAGCCGGAAGCTATTATCGTGACGAGTCAGAGCCATCTAGCAGCTTCATAAACGAAACCAGCAATGGAAATTGACCATTTTCTCAATCGCAGTTCCAGGCTTGCCGCTAGGCCCACAGGTCGGATCCCAATTGTCAGGAATCGTAGAGTTCGATACAATTATTTCGGTGGTGCTCGTTGAAAACTGAGATATACATTAGATTTTGTGCTATTGAAACTCGAAATTCAAATATTCCCTAATTTCGACACTAGCACTTACCTAGTGGTCACTCTATCGTTCTTTGGGAAAATCCTCAATTTAAAAGATAGAAATTCAAACACGGAAGCTAATAAACTTATTCGAATCAATCGATCCATCCCATGGATTTGATCTGTACCAAACCTGCTTTTTTTTCTTAAATTTATGTCTACATATTCCAGCGAATCGCACTGCCGTGCTTCACAAAACCACAATTACAAGTATCAAATTAACCAGAATTGAGTAACTTTAATTCAATTAGAACGCGTACAGCCTCTTTGGCAGGAACTAGTTCCTGAGGAACTATAATATAACACGTTTTGACCAATCTCATGGACACATGTTATTTATCAGCACTATCCTGGGTTCTTATACGGTTGAGCCTCATTTCAATGAATGAATATATATTTACTGATTTACAGACTTCACATGTTATGCAAGAAGGCGGGACGTTGAAAATTGACCTGTTTTTTTTTTTGTTATGCTGTACATTTGTGAAAGGTCGGCATAATTTTTCAATTAAAAATTGATTAATGACATAGATTATATTAGCCTAACACATGATGTCCTAACTTTTCCCAACCCCTACGCAAGGCAGCGGTACTCAACCCCCACCACACATCTGATGACGACCGTGACTGAGATCCGACCGTGACGCTTGTTCGTAACATTCAGCATTGATTTCTCTATCGCCTCAAAATAGTCCGGAAATAAAAACATTTGCAATGTTAAAATATATGATTCAAGCAAATTCGTTCGAAGTCGAATAGATCGCACATGGGTAAATATAAATATTTGTAGAAACATTTATTAACGCGAGTCTTTATAGAATGCATGAAAATTAAAATTCGGCACGGTGGGCCAATTGCGATAAATGCAGAATTCGTTACATGCGTCGTTTTTTTTGTTTTCCATTCTTAGGCAGTGTGACTCATGAGTCACTAATGTACATAGTAGATATATATATGAGTAGTGGTTTTTCCTCAGAAAAAGTCTGAGGCCTTTCCGATATTACACTCAGCCTCCCCCCC